>JAPYZF010000071.1:0-311419 GCA_030523045.1 Meteorus cinctellus
TGTTTGTATTTGCATTGGCTGGGTAAGAAAGAGAGAGAAGGAAGATTGTATAGTTAGCATCTAAGCTGGTACAGGCGCTGCTCACTGTATACTCTCAGCTTTATTGAACAAGTTACGACCTCTGATGTTCACGGTAGGTACTGAAGTTTTCAGGGTACGCGAAAAATGGGCTTATGAGCTTCTATAGGAGAGTATTCTTTGGTCTGTTGACGTGATAGTTCAATAAACAACAGTGGATACTTTGACGAAATTGGAACGGCAGGACACAATTCAGAATTCTTGGAATACATTGGAAAACATCAGATTTTGGCAGTCCATATTATATGTTAAAGCCTCTCAATATATAATATAGACGAAATATATAGATATTAATCAAGTCAACTATGAACATATTACCAAAGAAAAGGTTGGTACTCTCAGTTTATGAATTCGATGCGGGGTATCCTACCTAATGTAAAATTCATGTTTCCTCACGCAGATGGCATGTAAGAACACGGGAAAATATTGCCCGTGTTCGCCGAGACGAAGCTGCAGCTGCGGAGAATGTCAAAATTCAAAAAGCTCGATCTCAAAAGGCTGTGGGTATATATGCACTAACGATGTGCCCATGAATAAACCTACAATTCATTGACCCAATTCCATTTTCTAATAGGAGACTGAAGCCCGAATTAATTTGCTCAGGGCGAAAACTAGAGCAAGGTATCAAGGAGAAGATGATATTTTGCAAAATGACAAAGTTCAGATTGAAAAAGAGAAGCTCGAGCATGTCAATTTTTTTGCGGATTTGGAGTTGGGCAGAGTTGATCATCATAAGCCAAACGTTGAATACGAAGCTGAAAAAAAGGCGGAGAAGGAGAAGTACGAGCAACAAATTGGTTATCTCACGTATCTTGGACAGAATATTAATGGTACAAAAGATAATACAAGTTGGTACAATGAATTACCACGACGACTGATTGATGAGGAGCCGAAAAAAGGAATACAAGAAGAAAAGAAAATAATTTCAGATCCGCTCATAGATATAAAGCGGTATCTAAGTGTCATGAGCTCATGCCGGTCGCAAACGAAAAAAAATTTTATGGTTCCAGAGACTTCGAGAAAACGTCGATTAGAAGTGGAAGATGAAGATATTAGAAGGGAAAAAGTCGATATGAAAAAAAAGGAGCGAAAAAAGACGGAAAACAAAGACATTAGTAAAACTAAACACTTACAGTCATCGAAAGTCAATTCGCCCAATCTAGGAATTGAAAAATTGCGTGACGAGAGACTTGCAAGAGAGAAAGCCGAAAAAATTAGAAGTGATGCCCTATTAGCCAAGCTGCGTGGTGAATCTATTCCATCCAAGGGAACAGTAAGACCGCAAAATGTACGACAGAAATATAATTCCCAGTTTTTCCCAGAGATTGCAAGACAGAATGCTGCAATTTCACGTAGACAACAGTGAACAATTTCAGATACATTATTGTTAAGGAAAATTAAATCCCGTAATGATTGCCCATATATTATTATTGCATAATTATATACTATGAAGTTGAAAGAAAATATCGCAAATAAAAAAAAAATTATTACTGAAAATAATATTTTTCGAGAAATAACTGTTCCGCATTTCTTATCGATCATTCGCTTTTATTATAAACCATGCTTGACACCATATCGGTAAAGATTTCAATTCAAGAACGGCTGGGATTAGAATGCCGAATGAACTGGTATCATCGTAATAAATGAGGAAACGGCAACAGAACTTTTTCTATAGCTATATGGCACTGCACAATCGATTAATGAAACCGAAGTTATCGTGAAGCCAGCATAGATATTGACAGTAGAGCTGCCTACTGGCTGACGTGATTACTTCCAATGTCGGGGTCAGGTTAGTCTGTGGACCTGGGTTCCTATGGACGCCTGTATTCTTTGCTTATATTTTCACTCGCATGTATGTGCTATATGTATAAATATATGTGTACATGTATTCGTGTATCAATGATAAATACGTCGACCCAGCTGAGAAGAGCTGATTACTGAGATACCCTTATAACGCGATAAATATACTAATATACACTATCGATTTAGTAAACATATGAATATGTATATATATTGAACAATATGATGATATAATATATGTTATAGCGAGTGATAATAATGGTTGTTCATAATGTGATTAACACAGTATAAGAAAAGTGAAAAACAAAGGATTGGTACATTTCGACTGAAGCATGGGTGATTCTTTCTGGGAACCACTTGCGCAAGTATACATCATCAACCAGTCACAATGTCTTGGTCAAGATCATTATATTTATTGTCTATGCACACGGGTTTTTATACGGTAAATCCCATCCAAGTATTAATTGTTCAATACAATTTATAACATTGTCACAGATTTATCATTGCTATTTTCTTTTGTTCATTCATCTTTTTTCTCTTCAGAACCCCTCCAGCCAATTTTGTTACAAATCAAGTGTCTGATCAACCTACTGACAACGAGGAGGAACCTGAGAATGAGAGATTAACAGAAATGTTTGATGCACAAGAAAATAGCCCAATTGAGACACAATTTGTACAATTTTCATTTTCCGTCAATTGTTGACAAATTAATCATTGACGTTGTAAAAATGTATTTATTCTTTTGCAGGAAGAACCAGTTAGCTGTTATTGTAGTGCCTCACATACAGATAACAATTATTCGACCGACGAACATGATTCTATCCGAGACTCTATGCATAAATCGACAACGCAAACACTTGCACACAAACTTGGTCTCCATCAATCAGACTCAGGTGCAGATCTATCCGAATACCACGAGTATAAGAAACAATCTACATCATCAATTACTGACACGAACGAGTATGATTCATATTTAAATATTGATTTCTCATATGGAATCGACAAAAACAAGAGTTTAATTGATTTGTCGTGGGATAAGTTCTGGGCTGCCAATGGTGAACGTTTGATTTGGGCTTCATGGATTGACAAGTATGCTGAATATATCAATCCAGAGTACTTGAACAATGATATTGTTGATCCGAGCACTCAAGTCTCCATGCAATCGACAGTTGCCGACAAATATTATGAACAAAACACATGCTTCCCGAATCAAGCTCACGTTAATTGTCGAATAGAGCGTGCAAATTTTGAGGGCATATTTGATAAAACTAAAACCATAACAGAGCCACAAACTCAAACTAAATGTCAAAATTCGGATTCGGTCACTTCAACGAACTGTACATATCAGGATTTTGTTAATGAACCACGAATAATTGAAGGTCGGAATGCATCGGGTATTATAAGCACCGAGGCAGGAAGTTACAATTATCCGTCTTATTCCGAAGACGAAAGAATCTTTGCTATTTCCAGGTGCGATTCCATTAATGGATCTATTTCGAAAACTAATGCTACATCTGATTCTATGACTAATGTCACGAAAATGACCTTATCTGAATCAAGTTTCGATTCGAATTCAGCACAATCTCTTAGTCTTGTAAGCTCCGTCACAAGTTCAGTCGAGAGTAATGCCACGACTAGCAATAGTTCTGATCAAGAAAATGAATTGGCCTTACATGAAAATGATAAGTATTGGCAAGATTTGTGGAAGATTAATTTCCAAATAATGTATAGAAAGCACTATGACAGTTTCATTGCGAGATATAATAGTATACAAGTCAATCATTCATGTGACCTTGAACACACGACTATGAAAGAAACTCCACCAAAAAATGATGATCAAGTCAAAAAAAAGATTAGTGCTAACAAAAAACAAACAAAATCAATGTCGAAATTTTCTGATCAAAAGAGAAAGATTATTGAATCAGTTGGTGCACTCATGAAGAATCTATCAATGAAATGTCATGAAATTGTGGAACCCAGCGACAATTTTAACTCAACAAGTGATGAAAAAACAGTATACCAATCTGATGAAAGAGATGATAGTGCACTTGATAACAAACTCGATGCCATTTCAACTACGACCTCAATTGTGTATAATGTATCGAACCTATCGCCAATCAGTAGTATAGGTGGTGGTTGTGACAGCAGTTGCGGCGGCGATGTAGACGGTAATAAACCAGATAACAATAAATCGATTACTTTGAAGCGAACACATGACATTGCAGTGGATCATGATTCTGGAGGAGACTTCGAGATGTTAAAAAGGGCATTTTCTTCGATGGGTTACAAATTTAATGACGATTATAGAGGGACCAAACTGCAGGGACAAGTGATTTACAGAAAAAAGTACGTGAGACTGCCAGATAGACAACTCAAAATGAAGTTTAACAAATCAAAGTCTATAAATAAACACACGTACTTTGATGATAATGGCGTAGAGTTGACTAATACAATTGATAAGGTCAGACACTATTTGTCATATTGTCCTATAACTCTTCCTGTTGAAACTCAATTACAACCAACAGAGAGGGGTTCTTACACACAAGAACAATTCACGTCAAGTTCAGACGAAGAATGCAATGCAGGCCACAATAAAAGATTGAATGCGAAGCGGCTAGTTTTCAGTAAACCGAGTATCAGTTCTTTTGAAGCATCATCACCATCTTTCACAATACCATTACCACTACAAGGTACTGCTAACACCGATAGTAATATTACTCTAACCAGTAATGACAGTACAGACGACGTTTTCATTGCCGATGAACAGCAGATCGAGAATAATTTTACGCCGTCTATTGATGATGAAAGAGCTAAAAAATCACAGAAAAAGCGGAGGAGGAAGCTAAATAAAAGGAATACGAGTCTTCCGATTGAGATGAATAACGATCGGGAATTAATCAAGTATTGGGTTAAACGATACCGTCTTTTTAGTAAATTTGACCAAGGAATAAAATTAGATCGGGAAAGTTGGTTTTCTGTAACGCCAGAAAAAGTAGCTGTTCATATTGCACAACGATGTAGATGTGATACAATTGTAGATGCTTTTTGTGGTGCTGGTGGCAACGCAATACAATTTGCGTTTACGTGTGAAAGAGTAATCGCTATAGATATTGATCCAAACAAAATCGAAATTGCTCGCAATAATGCTAGAGTTTACGGTGTTGAAGACCGAATTGAATTCATCATTGGAGATTTCTTCCAATTAGCAGACAGACTTGTAGCAGACGTTGTTTTTCTTAGTCCGCCGTGGGGTGGACCAACATACAACCAAAATTATACATTCGACCTCAATGATATTCTACGTCCGATTGGTGGAACAGCCTTATTTAATACAGCTCAACGAATTTCTACCGACATAGCGTATTTTCTACCACGAAATATTGATACCATACAGGTTGAGAAATAATGATTTTTTTTTCTATTCGCCCTACTTTCCAGCATAAAGTGCAATAATACCATATTTATAATTCATTACAGCTTGCTCTGCTGGCTGGTCCTGATGGAGGCGTTGAAGTGGAACAGAATTTCTTGGATCGGAAATTGATATCTTTGACAGCTTACTATGGAGAATTACTCGGAGAGTGATAGCCGAAATTGTAACAATCAACCTAAGGAACGTACTGCATGCCCTCGAATATTCAAGAATTACATATTGCTTCTAATACTCCGTAAAGTCTTAGTCAAGTAAGATCATGGGCTTACTGTTTTTCACTCTACAATCAGCTTCCTAATAGTAGTTTCGAATTCAATTTTTATTATATACTCGTGTGACATGAAACGACAGTCCATTGGAAATAATAAAACTACCAAAACAGCAAATGTCAATTATATACTGTCAGACAATTTCATAGGCATCACACAATGTTAAATATTATCACTGTTTGTTTTCCTCATTCCCAAAACAAATATTATTCAACGGCCATTATTCATTTTATACGCTATAAATCAACACTGAGAATGGTAGGATCCGTAACATCGACAGCCTGTTGAGACTCTGCTGGAATAGTTATACCACCCGTGTCTATATTTTCTTCTTCTTCATGTGGGATTCGCAAGAAGCAATGCATCGTCTCTTCGTCTTCTTGATCTATCACCGAAATATTTTTTTTCACAGTAGTTTGCGATGCCATTGGCAATGAGCCCTCCAGATGTGTTGATGGTATTTGTATAGTGATGGTCTGCAAAGTACCATCTACTGATGTTGAGGAAGACATCAAACTAGCTTCGATAGTTTTATCCACTTCAGAGAATGCTCCTAAACAACTGTATATTAAATGAGCTGCTGCCATATTACCCGGGAAGACTTCAACATTGCTATCATCTGCGAATATAATTCGATCGTCAATTTCAAACAAAAGAAAATACGAATATGGCTATTAGCAATAATATAAAAAGAAAAAAAAGTTCACCATTACGTGCAACAGGTGTTTTTATCAAGCCTTTCGTATGGTCCCCCATGTGTTCCACATAACTTTCTTTTTTTATCGTTTTGAATGGGCATATCTCGCACGAGAATAGTCCAGATAGTGATGGATGTTTTGTTCTCAAATGATTTTTATAACTGCTACTCTGTATAGCAGAATATGAACAATGTGGACATTTGTAGGGTCTAACACCTGTATGGCGCATGATATGACGACGTAGAGAGTTATGATCGCCAGTTTTAAAATCACATATATCGCAATTGAATGGTTTATCACCGGTATGCTGACGTAAATGCATTTGAAGCATGGCTTTCCTCGCACTTGCATGACCACAAACGTTACATACATACGGTCGAAGCTTGGAGTGAACGGCTTGTATATGATTTTTAAGACATTTCGAGTCAGCATAAATTTTTCCACACATTTCACAAGTTTTTGATGTGTACCAACGTGGACCATCCACATCTTTGCGATCCAAATGCATAACGCGATGATTGCGTAATTGGCTGGATTGCTTAAATCGTTTCCCACAATCATGACACTCATAATCACGATTGTCACTGTGTACTCTCATATGCGTTGATAGCTTCACGCTTGTTAAACTCTTATAAGCTTTGCAAATAGGGCAGGATAGAAGATCAATATCTAAACAAATATGTCAACACACACACATAAACTTCATATTATAGAACGATTCAATTGCCACGCAATATTTTTATATTCGCAATAAATTACATACCAATTTCATGTTTCTTCCACAAATGTGAACAGCATGCTTTCCACTTGGTGAATCTCATATCAGTGCAAATATTGCATTTGAAAATATTTATACTCTGGTTGTCAATATGGCAAACAACATGTTTTTGCATCATTTCTTCCGTACTGAATTTATGTAAACATCCGCGATAGAAACATTTAATATGGCGCTCTTTCACCTTTATATTTTTCTCATTAGTTTTACAGCTAACGCTGAGAATCTTGGGGGGTTTTGACTGTCGGCCCAATTTTCCACCGCTGAATGTGTTTTTTATCTGTTCTCCATAAGTCGCCTTCAGGTTCGTCATTCGGCGATAAGTGGGAAATTTCTCATCACTAAATTGATTGCAAGACACTTTGTCCATCAATTGATGATCATTTATCATATGTTCGCGGCAGCTTTCCATTGATGGAAAGCATCCTGAACATTCGCCGCACATATAGAGAAGTTTGACGCTACTTGATGCCACTTTGTCATTCGATATTTCTCCACTATTCTTCTTCACACATGGAATATTCACATGAATATTTTCAAAATGTTTCAGTAGTTGCCCCCGATCTTGACTAGTGAATGGGCATATTTTACATTTGAATGCAGCAACCACTTCAACGAAATCATTTGCGTTCAATGTAACCTCATCATGCATTTGTGAATCAATTTTCTCCGACGGTGATTTACTTTCTTCTAAGACCCGACGATGAGTTACAATTGCATTTGTGGGATCATACGCATTTTCACTTTCACATGAGCTTCCCATACAATCGTTTAGAATCACGTCTCTTTCACAAACTGCGTCATTTTTGCATCTTAAATCTAATTTTTTTGTTTCATTTACAAGTCTCTTATTGTTGTTAAGTTTGGCCGAACCCAATTCTGATAATTGATCATTTGGAAAAGCATATACCAAACCATCCAAATTCACAATTGGTATCGATTCGTTGTCTTCCTTTCCACTCTTTGTTGCAATACTCGTGATTCCTTTCACACCAATGAGTGCTCCTACTTCTATCAAAGGTTTTGGTAAACGTGAGGATAAAGTTCTGAATGAGAACTGCGAGTCATTCATTTTGCACAACGCATTACATGGACCATCTACTAATATTGTATCTTCATCCATTATTCATCATGATATAGTACATCAATTTAGTGAATAGTTTGTTTAAATTTTATCTGCAATAGAAAGTTGATCCTCCATTGTGGTTAACTCCAATCTACATTCACAATTATTACAATACACACTCGCAGATATATATCTATATGTATTTATCTCTTCGGCATATACTGTTAGAGAATAAAAAATTAATGGAGAGGGAAAACAATGAAAACCGAAGATACTGCGGTGTGAAATATGAATCTATATTGAGTGAAAGAGAGGTGGTTCAAAAAAGAGCATAACAATAATAAAAGTAGTAGTTCAAAACATTGAATACGTACCGGACTACCGACCGCCACAAGTTTGCGTTGGTTTATATTTGTTCACTTCTCGCTATATCTACGATTTGGAAAAAAACATAACAAGCCAATTAACACTCCCAATTGATACAAATTTGAAAATCATATGTTCTCAACAGAACACTGTGACCATTATTTTGTACCTTGGAATGATAAATGAGTTTTTCGTCTCTATATATTATATTGTATGCCTACATAAAATGCTGTAAAATGATTAAAACATTAATAGAAACTTCAAGTATTATTAGTAATAGCAGTAATAGATGTATGTGTAGGGTATACGCATCATTTGTGGCCAATTAAGAGCTAGTTGGTTGCATTAGGCGAATGCTAATGGGTTAGATAGTACAATAGCCATTCATCTAATTCACAAATGGTGCAGTGGCCACAAACAATACTTCTACTCCATAATATTATAGAAACTGCACGAAACGTTGAACTCCGCAAGAATCACTTACACATATCTCGCATCTTAATACTGATTGAAGACAGGAATTGTATATAAACATGTAGACATGAATGCATAAAATATTTTTGTATGCGTGTATCCGTTTGTGCATACACATGGCAAGCATTCGATTATTCAATGCATTTGCGTGTGCATAATTAAGTTATCTTCTTGTCACTGCACATCGTTCTCCTTATAGTCATATCAAAATATTGAGTCATATAAGAGAAAAGTTACTGATCACAATGTATTTTTGTTGTTTGAGGGAATGAAGCTCTTAGTGAATAACATTCTTCGAAGACACTCGAAAGAATTCACTGCCAATGCGATTAAATACAACAGCCTCATATATACCAGTATCATCCATTATTTATTGAAACAAGTTCACACCATGTACTCAGAGCTATTCAGATGCGCAACAATAGTTTGGTTATGCTAAAGAATACCATACGTCCGTAGAAGCCTAAATCCATAAGGCGATTTGAACCCAGAAATGGAAGTAATTACCCGAGCCAGTAGGGAGCATCACCATCGATTTCTATACTCGGTTGTGCATAATGACCTCATCCAGCTCTACCCGGCTTCTATACTAAGTTTACAATGTTTATTTTCGGTAATATATGGATTGTACTAGCGCATCGCACGTGAATCTTTCCTATTCATTACTGTTTTATTTTTTCATACATTCAAACATGTTTTTTACAATATATCTGCATAAAGTCAATAATTTATGGTAGTCGGCATTTTGGCGTCTATTGTTCAGATAGATCTCGAATTTGCCGCGTTCGTGGAGAATTCCACAGAACCGCCTCACACGAAAGTGAATTGCAAACACCACATGTAAATTTCAATTCTGCGTAACTTTATGTGGTATAAGGTTTTTTTCCGGGTAGATATATGTATAAAGTCTATTGGATGGATATATTGAGATAATCGGTTGATCGGTTGTACGTGATTCTTCGTGGTTGTACGTTTTATACATTTTCGGCTTCTTGGATATATCAAACAGAATTCATTGGCGAGGTAATATTACGCATGGATATATATTTATTTAAACATTAACGCATCAATTGTGTATATAAATATTCTCTCATTGTATATATGATAATCAGTTGATGGACATGTGGGATATATATATATACTAGCGAATAAGGAATAGATTCGTTGGATAGTCGTGGCGGCGCAATACTGGGCGATTGTGTTTACTACCACGTTTATCATTTATAAATGGCCGCGGTGGCTGCAAGAATATTCTGACTAAGCAGCTAATTTTTTCATGTACAAATATGATGTAAGTTGTTAGTGTATTTATTGCACGAAAACTAAATAAGTCGAATGTGTTTTAGTATATGGGAAATAAGCTTGACACACATTGAGAAAAATCCGTATTACCATAATGGAGTCTGAATCAAGAAGAAAAGGTCCTAGAAGCCCTAGCGTCGATTCTGACGACTCTTCTCACAGGAGACGCGCAAGAAAATATGATCGAGATCGATCACCATCTCCTAGAAGATCACGATATAGACGTTCGCGTTCAAGAGATAGACGATCTGATTCACGTGAAAGACGTAGAAAAGAATGTAGCAGTAGATCACAAGATTGGAACAAATCAAATCCGCAAAATCAATCACAACCCTCCGCTGCAAGTGCAGCTACAACCGGATATGTCCAACCAATCCACAATCAATACCAGGTTCTTATTTGAATGATTTCGCTGTATTGAGTCAAAATTCGTATCGAATAAGATTCTCTGCTAATTAATATTCGCGCTTGCATGCATTCCATTTGCTAGGCACCACCACCACCGAATACAAGTCAACCACCGCCACCATTGCCATCATATAATCAAGGTTACAACAACTACAACTATAATTACAATCAGGGCTATGAATATTCTTACCAACCATCTAATTACCGAAGTGTGAGTATCAAAATTATATTCTACGATTATGATTTAGTACGATCAGAGTTTTTCCGTGATATTTTCATTGTGGTAATATACAATTAGTTTTTCACGTATGCTCACTATTATTCATTCGTGAATGTATTTGGCGCTCAATATACAGTATCTTAGGTAGGAGTGATGGTTGGTCTTTAGGAATGACAATCTAATCTATTCGATTTGGGGTCAATCGTAAATTTTGATTTTGAATTATTTAGGATTATCCGCCACCGAATTGGCAAGGAGGACAAGTTCCTTATAACAGCCAGCCTTCACAGGCTCCAACATCAATTGCTCCGGCCCCAGATGCTGCGCGTCCCATGGATTCTGTTTCTTCCGGACTGATTGCTGTTTCACGACCAGAAGAGGCCAAAAAAGAAGGTTTGGAGAAAAAGAAAAAATCACTTAAATCCTAATTATGAACAATAAAAAGTAATTGAATTCGTGTTATGAAAATTTATGACAGCAATTGCAGCTGAAGTCAAACAACAGAAAGCGACTCTAGCGAAACAGCGTGAAGAATACGTGAAAAAATCAGCAACTCTTGAAAGAGAATTGGAAACTTTGCGTCATCAGTGTGACGAGATAGGAAAAGAAGGTGGCCGTGAAAATAATCGTATTGTTAAGGAGAATCAAAAGCTGCAGGTAATTATTTCTAATTTTACATTATGACATAAGAATTTTTATTCATTCCAATATTATACAGATTGAAATACAGAACAAAATGAAATCAATCCACAATGTTATTGATATGCTGTCGGGGATTATTGGGGATAAAGCAACGGTTGATGATCTTAAAAGTAAGTTCAAACCAGAAATGCCATTGAAACGTTCAAAAAGCCCCAAAGAAGAATTGTCGAAAGTGAAAATCGTCGAGTCACCCAGCAAAATGCAGGATTCAGATACAGAGAAAGATCACAAAGGCGACAAGGATCGCAAATCATCGAAGCATAGCGAGGAAGACACAAAACCTATGTATAATTTCGTACATTATGATCCCGAGATGCATTGGTGCAAAGTCTGTGATATCTTTCCTAAAACAGCTAAAGAATATTTGAATCATCTACATTCTAACGAGCACAAAGAGACCTGTTTGGTGAGTTAAAAATCTCATATATTTCATATAATGTTGTTGAGAATGATTATCCATGTAAATTAGATGTCACATTTTGTTTTAATAATCATTCCATACGAAATGAATGTGAATTTACATATGTCTTGAAAAATGAGAAAAACAATGAGAGTTATTTTATTGTTGCATAGTATCACATGGCCGGGAGTATTTATGCTCTCTATCCAATGAAACTTATCTTGCTCAACAGTTATTTTGGTTTGGTTCTTAGGAACGGAAGATCGTTGATATGCCGTGGCACGAGCGTAATGGAGATGGAACTGAAAAGGAAGTGCCCTATTATCCTGGACTACCAACAAAACGGACGCCGATAAAAGGTACGAATATTATTCAATGGGTATTTACTAATTAGTATACAATTCCGTAGCTTGTGCACTGACAATTTATTGTGTGGTATGTATTGAAGAAGACTGTCATCTATAAAATGGTGGCAAGTTACTTGAGATATATAGTCACGATACCGATTCCACATTATTTATTACGAAGATTATCATTCACGTGAAGAATATTAATGTTCCCAAATATATAGACGATATATGGTATAGTTGATTCGACAACCAAAATTTCTTTAAGCGATAAGTGAAAGAAATGATAAATCAACCGATTGTGTACAGCCGTTTTCGCCACAACAGAGGATATATGACGAGTTGGAATATATACGAGCTGCATCGGAGGCTCATGAAGATATCAATATTATGGAATTCTATTGAATGTGATTTTTTATTTTATTGTCTGGTGGTTATTTGATGATCAACAATGAATGGTTCTTGGAAACCGATTTTTTTTAATTATACGATGCTTCCTGAATTTTAATTCGATGCAGATTTGTGAAAAATTGTTACAAAGTGTACGTGGCTCAGGAAATATTCATAGAGAATGTTGCGCTTTTTTTGTTTCTTTTTGTTTTCTTTTTCTTGTGGGGAGAGTGTCACATTATGATACCAAGTGAATCAGAAGCATCATTCATACTGGGCTATGATTTTATTGGTACATACGTTCATGGGGGGATCGCGGTTTGCATATGTGAACGCAAGTGCGCGTATGTGGACGTGGATGTATCTATATACAATATTTTTGATGAAAATGTAATTTATATCATCAACGTCCGTGCATCGAGCAGTGTAAAAGATACTGAACGTTCAAGCATAAGAATTTATAACGAATAATGCATTAATTAATTCCGACTACCGGCCCATCGATATGATATGATAATTTAAAGTATAGAATCGTTATGATTCGATAGAATATTGTGCACTGCAAGTATTGTATACGTTATTTGTCCAAACCGTATAATAAAAATCTGAATTTTCACCTGTCCTCACTCCTTCATTACAGAGATGCGACTGGCAGACAACATTAATGGAACTTTGACGTGCTATACAATCATTTCTCAATCAATTTTTAATGTACTGCTACCTTTGTTTTCAGTGACTTGATGTGTCGTGGCTGAGCACAAGGTCATTCTTTATGAACTTATGAATATTAACCCGTTTCGATGCACGGGTTTACTCAATTTTTAATTTTTTTGGGTTATAGGTCTGCAATTCTTCAGTGCGGCAACGGCATGGTACTGCAAGCTGTGCGATTCGTGGATAGGCGACCTGCATTGTGCGAGTCTTCATCTTAAATCCAAGCGGCACTCGGAAAATTTTTCGGTACGTCTCATGATTCGTCAAAATGACATTATTGACAATCATATTTATAAACGTTACAATTATTTTATGCATGATATTAATTCCTTCAATTTTTATTATGTATTTTATTCATTAATTGATTATACGATAACATCAACTCTCCTCATTGTATGACGATAGCAATTGTGAAATATGCAGAACATGTAGGAGATGCAATCTCACATTATTCTAATTACAGCGTTTTGTCGAGCAAAACCCGCATTGGGAAACTGATTGGATGGCTGATCGTGAAAAAGCATTCTCCGATGAACGACAAAAGCAGATGCATTTGGAGCTTCAAAAACAGAAAGAGGATGAACCTCCATCAAGGCCAAAAAAATCGAAAAAATCAAAGAAAAATAAAAAAAAATCGAAGAAGCGAAAAAACAGGAGTAGCAACAGCGACAGTAGCAGTGAATCAGACAACACAGACACTGATTCCGATCAAGACATGTCTAAGAGTATTCGTGTTGCTATGCGAAACAAAATGAAAGCATCAACACAAGCAATTCTTAATGAAGAAATTGATTATCCCGGGATTAAACTTAAAGGTCATTGGACTCATGTTACACCACCAAATAAATCATTGAATCCTGAAGCACCATCTCAAGAAAACGATGATCGGCAGCTTTTGAATTCTATAAGAGACAAATTGAAAGCAAAGCAGGAAGAAGAAATGAAGGTCACTTGTAGACCGAACACTGAACTGGTGCAACAAGACGACGAAGAGAATAACAAATGTTTTTCAAACAAACCCGATCCTGAGTTAGAAGCTTGGGGCCCAAAGGAGCCACCTAAATCATTTTGGATAAAGAAAGATGAAGAAAAGACGCAACAAATAACCAGTAACCCGATTGACATTCCAAAACCCGAAGATATGCCGAAACCCCATATGGGATTTTGGACGAAGCAGCAAGTTAATATGACAGTTAAACCAAATGAGAAGTCGATCGATAAAGAAGAGGATCGTGATCGTGAACGAGATCGACATAGAGATGAACGTGAACGTAAATACGATCGACGTGATGACAAGTATCATAGTCGATATGATAGCTATGACAGACGACGAGGGGGTGGAGGCGGTGGCGGAGGTACCAGTGGAGGTGGCGGCAGAGATCGGGATCGTGACCGGGATCGTGAACGGGATCGTGATCGTGATTACTATGATGATCGTAGAAAAGACCGAAGAGGAGGAGGTGGCGGGGGAGATGATTCTCCACGACGTGACCGAAATTGGCGTGATAACAGTCCTAAACGTAGTTATGACAAATATAAAGATAGACGTGACGATGAGTCCAATGACGAATCTAAGTTTGAAAAAAAGACCAATGAGTCTGCATCTAAGTCGAAGAAAGGTCAAGTACCAATGAAGAAACAACAACCTCAATCCAATAAGGGGAAATTACCGTTTATCGGTAGACTACCCTTGTTCAAAAAAAAGAATGAAGAGCCTAAAACATCTGAAAAAGATATTGCCCCATTACCATATGCTCAGAGTAAATTTGAAAATACTCCGAAGGTTCCGAGTGAAATTATAAATCCACCGGGTGTGGTCCACATAACGAAATTGGCAACTCCAGTGAACCTCAACAACAGTATTTCTCAGAAAATACAGGCACCCATGAAGATTCTAGTTGCACCACCACCGCCTGTTCTCAATAATCCAAAAATCTCAACAATGACGGTCACAACAGCGATTCCTCAACAAGTGGTGGACATGGAAATTGAAGATCAATCGGAGGAGACAATAATTGAGCAACCGATAGTCGAGGAGAGTCCGGAGAAGTCCAAAATAATTGTTCCTACGATTGCTGCTGTTGATACAAATACAGTTGGCGTTGGTCATTCTTTGCCAAATCTCGCAAGACCACCTCCACCGATCTCATCTATTACTCAGCCGAATACCACAAGTACTTCATCAAGCTTCAGTACCAATAGACCTCCACCATTTATTCCCACCAATTCGTCATCTTTTGTTCAAACCCCGACTAGATTCAGTGAAAGACCACCAACAGTAACGTTGCCAACGTTTGCACATCCACCTCCAATCCAAAATGCATTTGTTCAGACACAAGCTGCAGCAGTCATGATGCCGATGGAATCATCAGTGGGTATTGATGGTACAGAATGTCAAGAGTCGGATAAACGCACTGCGGATCCAAGCACTCCCCTTCCAGACGATTTACAGGAAGCACTGAATATTATTTTCCCTAAAGATGAGGTAGAAACTAAAAAGGAAGTCCCTGTGGACAATAATATCATGTACGCGACAATGTATAGTAGTATGCTTGGTTGTGTTGGATATGGACCGGAGTATATGGATCAACCGCCACCTGAAATTACCCAAGCAGAAACCGATATTGATACACAACCAGGACCCGATGATCTGAAGATGCTTGGTATTGATGAGGGTGATACGATATTTTAATAAAATATATTCCTTGCCCCTATAGATCTTTAATTATTATGTCTTCACGGAAATCGTAAAAATGTAACTCTATCAATGAGGATTTATATTATGTCAATCTGTTTTAATTGCAACATCCCATTTTTAATTATTGAATATTGTAACAGTTGCGAATGGCTAGATCATAAGAACACAAACCACTATGCAAAAAATACATTATAAAAGAGTTTCCCTGTTCTTATTCATTAAAATACCGAAAAACTGGATCTTATGCGATGTATATGATCACCTAATCGACAGTTTAGCCTTTTATTCATACATTGAGTTTTGAGGCTATAATTACATTGCATGCTTGGTTCATTGTGCCAAATAACTCCTCTCATTGAAATATTATTTGTATATTGATACAAGTAATACTGCCACTGGCGGAATGCGTATACATTGGTCAAACTTGAAGCGTTCTCATAACTGAATGACAAATAAATTTCTTGTCAGGTGATTTGAAGCAAATAATGTGTCTTAAATTTGGAGAACCAAACCCGCGCTCGAAATATTGTCACCGCCACCTGCAGTTTGGCTTGCCTCTGTACATACAAGCACGGGTGCGACGCACACTTCAACAGGCAATTCCGTATCAGAATTCTTCAAAATTTCATCCCAACATGAAACTGGATTTTCTGAATTCATGGATATTCTTTGACTAGACACTTTGGATGTTGAGAAACTCTCGTCCATAATTAACGTTGCTTTCCTAATATCAATTGTATTTGTTCCACATACATGTCGATGTGCAACAAGTGATGCTTTGGCAGCAGCGCCCATTGAATTTTTCCATTGAGAATTTTTGACAGTTAAAATTGCTTGGAATGCCAGTGTATGGATATGTAATCGTGTCAGTGGGCGGGAGTGGTTCATTGTACTCGCTCGATTCCGGATAAGTTTGAGTAGAACTCTCATGTAATCGAGAATCGTGGCGACCCTTGGTGTTGAATTTGCCACCAAAGAAACATTACCGTAATACATGGAGTTATATAGATTGGCTATCTCCTGTTCATTCATGCCCAAACTGTCAGCAAATGGTATAATCATGTCTTGCAATTCAATCAGTAACTCCTTCTCAGCGAATGATGCCATTTCAAAATGTATTTTTGTCGTTGGCAACTGATCAATCATTTGTTGTCTTATTTTCTCCAGTCTGTCTTGTCGTACACCTGTATATTTAATCATAGAAATGAGAAAAAAATAATCAAAACCAGGATGATAAGAATTTTAGTGTCCGAATTACCTGCAGCAAATCGGAAATTATCCATCATTTGTATTCCACTAACAACGAACATGTCAGGCTTGAATTTCGGCAACGCTTGAGCAAAAATTTCTAGAGAGCTCATCATTGGATTATTGGCATCATTGTGGAGAATATATCTATTGGCTCTCGGACTGGTATATGGACCCCACTTTTCTCCACGTTTATATTCAAAAATTAAATGAATATCATCTTTGTCAACTTGACCGCCAACAATTTCAACGCTATCGGGCATTGTGAGTTCCAATGAACGTGTCATTGTTGCACCTAACATAACATCGCATCCTTCTTTAGCGAATCGCATTGCCATACTAGGTGCATTGCCACCAATAGCAGCGTATGATGATGGATTTGATCTAGCTTCTGCCACGAGTTTATCAAACAGCGTTCCATTTGTCATATATCGCCTGAAAAATATCATGAATTAGTTCAAATTTATATACACGTATTTTTATAAATAGAATTAGCCAAGCGCTGTGCATGGAAATTCCGGAGTGGTGATACTTACTCAGCCGCAGCACCATGTCTGAAGTAATATGCAAAGCTTTTTAACAGCTCCTCTTCATTATTGATTTCATCAAAATGACTCGGATCTCCAACATTGGAAGTGTAGTGCAATAAATATTTCGCGTCAATGAAAACATCAGTGCAGGCACCATAACCTATCGCCACTTTAGGTTTTGCTATGATTTCGTGATTATTTTCGAGACGTTGAAGGCCATGAAGAACTCTCGTCAGACGTTTATTCAGTTCATTATCATTTGTTCGATAGTATACAGCTATTATTACTATCAAAATTGTTAACAATGTGCCGATTTTGAATTCTCTGAAGCCCATCTCCGTAATTTCAGAATTTCCTAATAATCCTTTATTTTGTTCAGTCTCTCAAAACCTGCTTGTCTGCGTTCAGCACCTGAGTATAAAAAATTATTTATTATGAATTAAATATTGTGAGATATGATACGTGAATCATAACATTATGCTTCCACACGTACATACTTACAGATAATTACACATAGATAAAAAACATTTCACGCCACGAATCAAAATTTTTATCGCATTCACTACATTGGGTACTGAATATTAATCAATTATTCATAGATAACTCGTTTCTCGTCCATATTGACACATCATCGCACGGAGACATCGCGCTATTGACATGAAAATTGTATCAAAATATTTTACGTACCTCCGATAAGCAATGTGGTATGTCTCACGTTAATGCACATTTGTAAAAGTCTGAACCTTTTTTCTTATGAAATCCAACTAAGGATGATCATTCTCAATCCTTTTTGCTATGAATCAAGTGTGGGCAAGTTACCATGAACAAAATCTTATTTTTGTGTATATATACACGTGTACATAATCAGCGCCATCACTTCACTTATGGTGGTTAATTGACATTTTTTGTGTTGAGGTTGTACGCATGAATGTATCTATTTAAATATATTGTACGTACAATTGAATGTTGCACTACTCATTAACTGTAATTGATTAATGAATGATCCATAAAAAATTGGGAATTCAATTGTAAGGATGGCATTCGAACATTGTTGGACTATATATTACTATTACGGCTAGTATATAGTATTTGCATTACGAAAATGATTCTAGCCGAAAATTTGAATCAGTAAGTACGAATTATACGAATGTTATCATCAGGAGAATCATGGGTGATGAAATTTATGTGCTATAACTTGCAGCGCAGGAAAAATGACGTTACATATATTCAGAGCATTAGTAAAGTCATAATGTTTCAGCATGAAATAATTCTACGAGGTCAATAGATTCTATTACAAAACATGTTTAGGTGTGACGTATGTTTATGTGATATAAAATATATGGTTTAAATTGAAATTGCTGTTGTGAAACATGTATACACTTATGGACATGCTAGATACACGAACATGGTGTACAAATATGGCATATATATTTTGTATCTATGCTCAACTTCAAAGGTGTATGATGTGCAGGAATATTATATAGACACAGGGGGCTATCGAGATTATTGTGATATATCGAATTGGCGTCCTCTAGTTTCCATTACCTCAAGTTATGTATCACGCGCGAAATTCAAAAAAGTAATGTTACTGGGAAATGGGAATTCGGACTTTCGGAGGAGAGATGGTATGAATAAAAATGCTGTGTGCAAAATGGAGGAGAATAAACAATAAATAGAATAGAAGAATGTACATGTGGCTGATTCCAAACTCGGAACACGCAGTGTTTTGTATTGAGATCGACCATGAGCGACTATTACTCATTCTCATTGCTCTGTTTTTTTTGTTATTGTGAATAGTTTCTCATTTCTTTTGTTTAACATCACAGAGATGCTGATTATTTGCTATTGTTGTTTGGTGTTACGCGGTATGATAGAAAATGTTGTCACGCAGTTTGAAGTTTAATATTCTACAGATGGTTAGTTGTGGTTGAAAGTTGGCCGACACGTGGTCACGATGAGCTTCTTCAGATGGTATACTATTTTTCATACATGACGAAGAATTTGTAAGTATATATTGAATTCCGTTAATTGATCAAACTGTGATTTCACACAAAATGTAGGCGTATTTATTGTTGCTCAAGTATAATCATTGAGTTGAATAGTTTGAATGAATAGGATACTATTCAATGGACAGTCGGTCTTCAAGGTTATTCATAATCATTGTTATTTTATTTTCCAAATCACTGCAATGTTGGTGTTTTTCCTTCCTATTCTGCAACATGCAATACAGGAGAATTCATGAATTTTTTTGTACATAAATGGATACAAATGTTAGGATATTATGCATTAGAATGGGATATTGATAGATATATTTGCAATTCCAAAACTCGAATATATAGATTGATTAGATGTAATTATTCATCGGATGGAAGAAAACGGATGTGAGGATATGAAAGTGTATAATCGTATTATAGACATAATTCAGCTAAAGATTTGCATTGGAAAATTACCATGGCGAATTTTCTTTAAACGATAAAAATTATCCTGAATGAAATTCAGTATTCAATAGATGTCATATCTATAATTGGATGCATTGTTGTTCCTTGGCTGTCATGCTCATAATCGGTGAACATTGGCGCAATACGCAATAGTGGGCCATGATGATTCAAGCTGAAATCTCTGGTGAGTGGTATTAAACTCTTCTCACGTATATTCATAACGTTTTCATCAATCTTTGAAAAATTCTTTGTATACGTCGAATATGGGATGATTTTTGGCGAGATGTTTTCTTCTGATTCTGGCGAAAAAATGTATTGAATTGGTTTAAAGTATGGACTAAATTTATGAACATTGAATCGTCCATGCGGTATCCTCTTGACTGTTGATACTTTATCGTGCGAAGTTTCGATCTCATAATTCATTAAGCTCCCGGGCGAGTTCTCCGATTGTGAGTCATCATTGGAAATGTAGTCATCCAACTGATACGTTCTGCTTTGTTTCTCGTTTTGTGGTAATTGATTTTTATCCTCATTCTTTGATGAAAATGGTGCTTCTAACTCATCTGATTTTTCATCATTTTTCAATTTGTATTCTTCATACTTGAAGCCAACATGTGGTTCATCTGCATACATCTGCGGGGTTCGTTCCACTGCTATTGGCTGCTGAAAATATCGTTCAGTCGAGGTTAGTTTTTTTCCATAATTTTGGAAATCGTCTATTCTCGGTGGTTCAAAGATCCCCGATCGTGGATTTTTGAATCTCGCGAAATAGTCGGCAACACTTTCATCAATTTTACCACTGTGTTCGAGACTTTCACCGTAGCTGTTCATTAATTGACCGTGGAATGGTTCATTATCGATGGGTAGTTTTTCACCCAATCCACCAGTATTACCTGAATATCTATGGGCCATATACTTTGTTGGATATTTATATGGTGATTTCTCTATTTGAGGACCGTCCGGGAAAGTTCCCATTGTTGGATATTCATATAATGTTTTCTTGGATCCTTCATTAGGAATGATTTTATATCGCTGGGTTTGTATTGAAGATACATCTATATTTCTTTGATCATTTTCCTTGCCAGTATTTATTACGTCTTGATCGTCGGGTTGCTCTATGCTTCTAGTTGAATCCTCATCATCATAATCTTCTGCATTTTGATAGTTGTTTTGGTGCTCTTCAGTGTCATCCTCATAACTCTTCTCGCTATTACTATTATAATCATTCTGAATTGTATCATTTTCTGGATAATGCGCACTATCTGACGTTGGATGGATATTCTTGGATGAAGCGGTGACGATAGATAATAAAGGTTTTGGATAACGGATATCTTGCATTAAGTCAATTGGAATTGGAACAGAATTTGGTTGCGATATCATAGATGCTGGCAACGGAATGTTTGGTACAATTGGACTTGTTGTTGCAATATTTGGCGCAACAGTTGATGATGATGATGCAGCAGGCGAAGTTGTTGATGAGCCATGAAATAAAATCTCATATTGACGTAAATGTGACAAAAGATCTGTATTATTACCGAAATTCACGACACCAGTAAATTTCAATGTTTCGCGTTGTCTTGTTGCCTTCATGGGACTTGGCACTGGAGGTGTGTTATTCACATCAGGTTTCTGAACTTGAATCGGCGGTTGATTGAGAATTCTTGTGTCAATATTGGGTAGACCAGCGGATGATACGCTATTATTATTTACATTGGCTATCGATGAAATTTGAATGGGCGTTGTATTGTACCCGAGTGCTTGTACGAGGCCCTGAAGTAATAATCCAACAGCGCGTTTATTTCGTGACACTTGAACATGACGCAATTTCATTAATGCATTCGACAACAAATCACTACTATCCCTCGGCGGCGTGTCTGATAATACCATGTCCATTTTCAGCTGCGATGTCCATGGTGTTAGTAGCGCCATACCCAACATCAGATAGTAATTAATTGGTAACTGCATCATTGCGTGTGGGTGTATCAAAATATCCAAGTATCATGTACTTATTGAGAACGATAGGACCTCAATGATATACAGAATACATGGCTTGTATTGGCTTTCCTCGTTGCCGTTGTAAGAAATTATTATTTTCTTCGATAGGTTTTGTTTAGCTGTGCAGGATTGTTTGATGGAATATTGATGAGTAAATGTGATTTAAAATGTGACAAGTGATGAGATATCTTGCGAACACGCCGAGTTACGAATATGTACTGACGGTGGAGGATTATGGATATACCAATGAGGAATGATTGATCGACCGTAGGATTGAATTTTTCTATAACGTAAGAAAAAAAAACGTCGTGAAAGTTTGTTGTATTGCAGGGACGGCAATTCGATGGGATACAAGTTAGAACTCATACCTGTTACAGAGGTATATTACTCAGGAGGGGGGGTATTCGACGTTATAACCCGTTGAGTTTATGTCAAGTGATGCGAGAAGCTGTTGTTACGGTACATAATATCGAAATCTGTACTCAGTATGATGAGGAGCGTGAGTTTTCGTTCACTTCATGAATTCTGTGGGTGTAATTACATGAAATGTGAGAGGAAAATTGTATCATTTATTTCAGTATGTTTACTGTTCATACTACTGGTTTTAGTTTTTTAAGCGTATAATTCTTATGAAAATTTTCCTTTTTTGGCTTCAAAAATTTATATCCTTGTGAGAATCCATTTGACTTTTCAATGTAATATCTTAGTATATTAATTCCGAGGAATCCCCTATGCCACCATTCATTAAAAGAAAAGTGAAAGGAATTTCTAAGTCAATGATTGCAAAGAAGGCGTTACGCTGCGTTGCATATATACACCCACCAGTTATCGATATGTATAATTTTGTAGGGTTTACTGATTGTTAATTTTTTTTATTAATAATAGCGATTAGATGTATCGGAAACTTTTGCGTGATACAGAGACATTCAGTAATTCTATATCGGATACATATATGTATGCTTGTAGCAATTGTTGTAGCTCCATGATAGAATTTTCTCTTATATGTTGAGCTTTGAACGATTTCTCATAATTTACTTGGAATGTTTGTGAGCAAAAGTGTTGCTAATTTTATTGGGATCGATAATATTTTTATCATGATCGTAATACATATAGGATGTGTGACGAAAGGTCGAATATGATCACGCACATAGTCTTACCATTTTTTTTATGTAAAGCCGGAGGATTTCCTCACAAGTCCTCAGATTTTTATCGGTCTCCTTAGTAGTGGCAATCAGAAAGAATAACACACAAAAAAAATTACCATTGATATTATTCCACAATAAAACTCCAATGATATTATTGTGACAGAACATACCTTTAACATATGAGTGAGTTTCCGTATTCTATGTAATTCGATAAAATCAGTCCTCTCATCGCAAGATGATTGCTGATTAATCACTCTCGAGGACAACATTTCTGATGACTCCTTTATAATGGTGTGCAATTGATTTTCCGTTATGCACTGATTCCACAGCACACCAATTGGTTATTTCGGCAATGTTGCTACAATGCTCGTGACAATTATTGTTGCTCCATTATAAACGTGAGCACCTATATCAACATTTATTGACGACGAAATTGCCGTTGCTAGGAGACGCGGCACACAAATAACATATCGTTCCCGAGTTTGATTTAATTACTTTTTTTGTTTATATCGACTGAGTTCTCATCCTTTGTTGTTGGTGGGGTCGTTACTTGTGGTATGTCTGATTGCGCTATGTCCTAACCGTGCATTTTTCGATATAAAAAACATGACGATTCCATTAAATTCATTATCATTCATCTATGAATGGATGGAATCGCAAGTTGTAGAACGGTAGTCAAATATATACATATATATTTAATACTTTATTGAAATAGGGGAATAGAGAACGAAAGAATTGATTTCACGTACAACATCCGCTCTTCCAAGTTGATGATGATCCATGAAATAGGAACATGTCAATTAAACATCTACCCATTAACTATGTTATATATCGACATAGCTATTGGTTTTCCCTGATTCTTTCGGAATATTCCTATACATTCAAATATTGTTATAATTTCTATCGTATCCTATTGGTAGATCTTTATGGAATACAGTAGGATACTGATAATTTCTCGATAGAACTGAAGAAAAAAAAAAAAGAAACTAAAATGAATAACAATTACAAGAGATAGGGTATAAACTGGAAATACTAGGGATGGTGAGGGTTCATGATCACCCCTGATTCAAGCAAAAGTCAAAGGGTCAATCATGATCATTTCGTGGTGGTAAATAATGACTCTTCTCAAACCGGACACTGGTCATTCTTAAAAAACTGGCGTCCGGCAGATTCAGCATCTCATTATGGACCAGTCCAGTACTAGTTTACCGTGACTCCCTAAACCTTGCCACGCGCGTCGGCAGGTTTTTTTTTCAGAGACTGAGAGATAGGGGAAGTGTATTTTCGTTGAGAGATGAACTGTGCTCTAAATCAGGTGAAAACTGGTCCATCACCGGATTTAGGTTAAGTTGAAGCGATCTCGAGTTGACGACCCTATAACGAGATGAATAAGGTGAGTGTCCCCATGCACATATATATATATATATATATATATATATATATACACAAATATATTACGTGACAGTTATAAATCACATTGGTGATCTAGGCGCGTTGAAAAGTTTGTTGGAAATCAGTCCAACTCTTCAGACTGAGAGTTACATATCTCCCGCACACTCAGATCTACCATGGCATAGACAACAAACTCATCATCCTGTTATCGTTGATATTTCTCCCATTTGAAAAAGTGCTTGAGAATGTGGGAGACAACGAGATACGTAATGTATACAACGAAACCAGAATGTATATATATACACACAGATTTGGTATATATCTATATATATTGTTATTAGGCAGTTTTCTGAGGGTATGAGAACTGAATGATGCAGTAAAGAGTTTTGGCGGGGGAGTGGGCAAAGGAGCCGCATACTCTGTCAAAAGAAGAATGAAAACAAAGGACTTGGTCGTCTGATATGTATGTCACATGAGACGCCGGAACCGTCCCACATTGGCCACTTCTTTCATCCGTCCATCACTTGTTTGTATAACGACTAAAAGACGATGACATATTTAAGTGGTGACTATATTTACCGCAGATGAGATTCCGTTCGATTATTCGAGATAATATTTAGGATGCCGTTATACATTATTCGTAGAATTTAGTTCGTGATGCGATTGAACTACTACCAATATTATGTGCAATAAACAGATACGAAATGAAACTTTATGGCTAACATTGAGTATGGTGAATGGGTGTAGTGGTTGCAGATTTGACATAGCTATTTCCCATTTTTTCCCGTACTACAGATAAAGAGAATGAGGATGGGGCAGCTCTAGGAGACATTTCCAACGTAGACCTCATATACATATGTATAGGTACGCATGAAGACGCAAGCTCCTATGGCGGTGGGTTTTGCGCTAACGTATTTGTTTTACTGCCTGACTGCTGGCATTGGTTGACTACGTGCTCTGCATCCTTGAAACTACGCTACCCTTGTTACAACGTAGACGACCGCGGCGCACACATCACCAAAGGCTTTCATTTATATGTATATTCTTGCACAGTTGGAGTAGGCTTTGAAACCGCGCGATTTCCCCAACATATATGCCACACCATCCGTGTCGTAAAAAATTTCCAAGTCCTCTAATGGTCCAGTCTTATGGCAATCCCAAATATAGCTCCTAATATAACTCCATTTGTGATGTTGCCTCACATATTTATACGATATACGTACCGAATTTTTGTCCTCCAGTGGATAAATATTATTATGTTGAAAGTGAGAAGTTCTCTGGTGTGCTAGATCATAGGTTGGAATCAAAAAAAGGCCCACCGGTTATTATTGTTAAATACTTGTATACACGTATAGTATTGTTATGGGTATTAAGCCATAAATATGCTCATGTCCCGGAGGGCAGAGCTATTTTCATTTAAAAGCGAGATTGGCCACAATTTTTTTCAAGGTATCTTACCGTTTCAATAGTATTCCCTGCTGTTGTCTGTACCATCTACTATAAATATACTTCTATACGTTCCGTTGATGACACATGTTTATCTATAATGAACATATTGATATATTTGTATAAATACATATAGTTTTCGGGATTTGTATACTCAAGATGAAAGCGTCGGCGAGATGTGTGAACCGGAAATGTTATGAAATTGGAAATACGTATTCACGGCTCATATTTTTTTGCTTTTTCTGCCAATCGGTGGGGTGTCAAATTTCCTGTGTGATTCGATTGGTTGGGCCGCAGGGGTGACATTTCCGAACCGGAATAGTTCGTCGCTTGTGTGGACACGATTTTGACAGTTCAGAGTTGGTTGTTGTCGAAAATATACAAATATGTATACACAGATATTAACATACATGATCAATCATTCATTTATGATTATGAGAATAATGTAAATTTAAAGAATGGAATTTCGCAATTGATATATATAGGCATACATACAGGCTACAATATCGATTTTTAAAAGTTCAATTTTCAATAGACTGGATCATAAACATATACATACATACACACATGAAAAATTTAGAGAATTTTCGCATCGACGCCTTGACTCAACTCCGACTATGCATGCTGCCGTGAATTGAGGGGTTTCAGTACGAAATTTATAGCGACTTTTCGTGCTACGGTAGTATGAGATAGAGATAAAGAGGGAGGCCACCAGCACCCTCTATATGTAGACTCAATGTTTTCTGCAGAGAAAGTCGGAAGTCAACTCAGACCCTGGCCAAGACTAGTCGCCACCCATACGTCTTGCTAACAGACGGCAAAAATGTTGTCTTGCGATCAGCTTGCAGGGAAATCCAAATTAGATTATTTTATAACATTTAATCTCTGACGAAAAAACAGAATATTCTATGTAAAATTATGGAGATACATGCTCGTGATGTATTGTCAATATGTGTTGTTCTATATTTACATAAGTATCATCGATATTCGCAAGTGGACAATTGAATTCCGTTATTGGGTAGATTTAGTTGAACGAGCGGGTGCCTCCATTTGCCGAATGGACTTCTGACCCCACCATTCCCTGATGCGACATCGGGGATGCTTCCATTAGACTCTATCAGGGATCACCCCGCAGCACATAGAAATATCGGCGTCTGCGTGTATAATATGTGTGTGTTTGTGAGAATGTCTATAAATACATGAAAAAAAAACGAGGACGATAGATAATATATATATACATACATGGATATGTGGAGAATCAGTAAGGAAGCCAATAGTATATTGTAGTGGTCGCGTTACATATAGAAATTGGGGGATAGTTGTATTCAGTACACAAACTGTATATGCTCTCGCAATCTTGTTTCTTTTTCCAATTTTCTTATGTTGTATCGATTGTGACAAGATTATTCCAGAAGATTTACGAGAATCGAATAATTTCATTGATAACTCGTTATTCCTTTCTTCTCCTGTAGCAACATAAAAGTAAACAACATGCCTAGAAAGTTTGTAAAAAAAACAAATAATTTATGCACGGCCAGTGACTATTATTGCATCCAAAACATAACATCTTAACTGTAAAGTGTCGATACAATTATTACATTAAAAACATAGTTTCAAATTCCCTCATGGAATGACAGGTCTGTGATTCTGATAATTAATTATGTTGTTACATAGATAATAGAGTGAAGTATATGAATTGTCTTAACTCGGTATATGTGCATCTATATATATATAGCACGAAAAATTTAAAGTAGTTCACAGCATGCGACTTGTGGTTAAAGCTGAGCTATCGCGCTACTTTGGCAGTTTTAAGCGATTTTTTCATGTGCGTTGCACGATCATATGACTCGCTCTCTATTGTATCACATTTTTTGTTTTTAACGTCATCTTGTGACTGGTAAATGATCTCCAAGATAAATCAAATAGATTCAACATAAATATACTTGAAATAACTTCATGTTGCATTGAATTTTATGGTGATCTTCAAATTAAGTAATTGAAGTGATAGAGGTAACGGCAGATAGAATAACTTTCGGAATGGGCAATCACGTGGAATTCGATTCAGAAATCTATTCGTTGCTTTATGTAGGGAGCATGAATCATGTTCGATAAAATTAGGTGAACCGCTGTACTAATCCAATAATGTTGTAATTCAGAAATGTCTAGATGGTGCACAGAAGTGTTATGATTGGGTATAGTAATCTCGGCAGATCTCTAATGATTCACCTGTGAGTCTAACAGTGTATAAGAGGAAGTCGATGACACATTGAAAACATTGGAAACGCGTGCGTGTCCGACACTGCTGTCATGAACATTGAGAAAAGTTTTCGCCATATAGTGACAATATTGATGTGCCTATTATGGCGAATGTGTATAGGTATTGGGTGCCGTCGCATCGCAAATCGTGAAACAAGTATACCAAAGTCGTCGTACAAGGGATTGACGTGAACTAAGGGAATAGAGGGAATGAGGGGAATGGATCCAATTCGGCAACATCGTGACTGCAGTAGGGGCGAGTTGTGAGACGAGGGTAGGACATTTGAGGTCAGTTCTGGGCGGTTTTTTGGAACCCTCTGGCACTTCTGGCTTGTGCTCCGGCTCGCTCAATACTGTCGGCTATCCCGGTTCTATGCGGCAATGACCAATGGTCGACTGGCTGCCCCCACCAGATGTTTGCCAGACGCTCAAGCTGACCAGCCACCTTATTGGTCGATATATCCCCTGAAAAGTACTTTATCTATCGTAGATATATTGAGTATATGTATGTATATCGGAGTGGCCGGCTGCAAAACTTTTAACTCTTTCCCCCTCACCTCGCAGTTTTGCACAATAAAAACTAATCGAGTCTCAAACATTGTAGAACCGGTGTTATAACATTAACATTACTTCTCGAACTTTGCTATATGTAGCACTATTCTTAATATCATTCCTATCTACACTGATGTGAGACATTTCTACACAATGCTGATTGAGTCGAATCCGATGCTGATACGATTTTTCGAATTTGTTTATTCAATGGCATCAATATATTTGGTTGGAAAATATTTTAGTTTAATTTCCTCCCTTTCTCACCACGATTTTCCAATTTTTTATCTGTCCATATATTTTTTTACTCCTTACTTTTTTTCATCATGCATGATCTGCATTTGCCAACTCCCGAGCGAGTGCTGTAGGGATAGGTGGGGCTGTACTACTCCAGGGACACGATAGGACTCACCCATGCTTGCGGGATCAAAGGAAGAATTATCAGGGTTCCAAGCGCGGTCCGGGATTTGGTCTCGTAGGAGACTTACCACATGTAAATAAGGTTGGAGCTCCTTGGTCTTTCAACCCAGTACATACTGCGTAAATAACCTCTTCTTCTCGTTTTTCGATTTTTCCTCTTTGATATATCGACAAAACAACTTGGTATATAGTCTGCTACGCATATATTGCTATCTTGTCATACGTCATTTATTCTCACGATTCGTACGTTCCAAAATGTTGTTATAGATTAAAGTATGTATTTATATTGTGGATGTTGTAAATATATATTTTGGAATTTTCATATGATAGAACATATGTGTGTAGAGTTACAGAAAAAAATCGTCAGTGACATTTTATTTTTCATTGCGGACAACGTACATTGCAGTGGTGGCTTCTAGTCATCATTTACTCTATTTTGTTGTTTGTTTCCCTTTTCTTTCAATTAAATATGTATCTAAAGGGGACGTAACACTGCACGTCTCGGATGCGCGGTGAATGTTTTCAAGACAAATTATCTCTCTCTGCGTTTCGCATTATATCACCGAAACAATTTACGACTCTCATCTTCACAATCACTTCAATTCTATATAGTTTTTTTTTCCATGAGTTTCGTTTATTATTTTCATAACTTTTTTCCATAAAGGTGTTTTCCATTGAATTTATATAACTCAGGGCTCGGTTGAATTGACGAGAATGACATAATTTTTGGGAGACTGTACTGGGGTCCAGTTGGCGTAGTAGTTGCCATCGATTCGTGGTCGCAACTGCTACCCCGTTCAAAGGAAGAGCACGCCTTGAGTCGCTGCTGTATTGGGGATCGGGACACATCTCTCTTCACATACATTTTTGTTGTTCAACAGCCCTTTTCTTCTTTATTTGTATTCCGCCGACATTATCTAGTCTACTGGGGGAAGGTATTTCAACTTCGACGTGCTTATCTCGTGTAGTATATTATTTGTGAAACTTTATTTGACATTTCTTATCGATGCATACATGTGCTGAAAATTTCGACGGCTTCGTTTTGAAATCAGATGAATAACGTCCCGATGGAATAATTCGTTCGAAAATTGAACCAATTCCTATCGGTAGGATAAATATATATATATTTAAGATTAATAAACAAATAAATTATTGGAGTGGGGTAACGGAGAACACATTGTGAAGAAAAAAAATATAGACGGAAGAAAGGGAGAAGAAACGAGACAGAGGATATAGCAGTGGAGAATACAGAGCGAAGGAAGAAAGAGGGAAAGGAGATTTTTATTGGCTGTGACTTGGCGGCCCCAAATGTCTTTTTCGTTTGCCTCGCAGATTTTCATATGTTCTCATTCACTTGGAAAATTACAATATGGCTCGAAAGTATCCGGAACCGTTGAAATTTTCCTCATGCCTTCAGTTACACATACCACCTTATCTTTCTATATTTGTATGCTAACAAATTTCTAACCAAGTTAATTTTTGTTGATAAACAATTATTGTTTTTATGGTGACAGTAATAAGAAAGAAACGAGAAAAGGGGAAAAAAAGGAAGAAAGGAGTCCAGGGGCGGATGGAAGAATAAAAAGGATGTGAAGTTTTGTGGAATGAGGTTTTATGTCACCTTGGAATAGTTTGTGTATTACACTGACGATCTGAGTGTAGTATGCTGTGGACACTTTGAGAACATTCAAACTGATTATGTACGCTAATTCATTATCGTTCTCTTATTAATTTTTTTGGGCGCTCAAGTGATACACAAGTAAATACCATTGTATTTTTTAATGCATCAGTCTGCAAAACACATAGTCATATCCGTTTCTATTTGGCCGAACAAGCGTCGGTCATCGTATGATTGGATGATAAATAATTGTAGAACTCGAATTTCATTTTGTTTACGACTTTTCCCACATATATAGGTATATGAACAAATGAGTACTGTGCGGATGTATATTCGGATACTCACCGACACGATGCGACGTCTGCTAAGTCTAGTTCGATACTGGCTCGTCAGGACTAACGGTAACAGGGCGAGAAGGGGTGGCTTTCACCCAAAGGTGCAGCATGCAATGCCAGGTACACATATTCCATGTGTAGTTCCCTCCAATTGAATATTTTGTGCAGATTTATGAATGGCTATCCTGAGATAATCATTAAATCAAATATTCTATGTAACCGTTATCGATTCCGTCTCTACTCAGTAGTTGCTCTCTTCGCGTTTGCAATTGTGTGATCTTTTTTTTTTCTTCCCATATAAAATTCAATATGAGATACGCCCGGCATTTCCTGATCTATGAATATGGTATACGATATAATGTGAACTTCATTGATACCGCTATAAATAGATATACACAGATCAGAGGGGTCTGGTATTGGAAAATTCATAGTATATATATGCGGCAAATCACTTGGACCATTGGGCATAGGTCACGCAGAAGCCAATCCCGTTGTAACTTTTAGATATATGATAAAAATTGACTGTGCATAAATGTACACATACAGATATATAAATGGATGAGGATCGAAGAGAGATGAAAAGAGGATAGGAGTAGTATGGAGAGGGTGGGCAAAGATATAGCTTTTCAAAAGGCCGAAATTTTTTTCATGTGTGCTTTGAATATTCGTTCAAGAACGCATGGAATATATTTATATATTTCCCGATATTCAAGCAGGCTTATGTGACTACTCGCATCTTCCATCCGCGCCAAAAACGACGCTGCGTCAGAGATGAACGACGGAAACGTCGACGACTCATCCTTAGTGGATCGAAAAATGATATGTGTGAAGAGGAGCGGGAAAATGAGCTTGAGATAGAGTGAATCGTTGCCTAGGAATAAATCGAATTGTGTGTGTATGCGTGAAGCATCGTCTTTATCTAACCGCTCATTTCTATGTACCTACTATACATGTTAATTTGTATTTTTATGTTTGTACGGCTTTTTCTTTGTTATATTCGTCCTGAAACCTTAAAATTTGAATTATTTATTATGTTGGGAAGATTTATACTGTATATACGGATATAGATACATGTGTATATATATATATATATATATATTTGAAGCTCGTACATTCTACGATGAATCCTGAAGGATTACCAAGTGAAGAGGGACTTCTTCTTTTTCCCTCGGATATCATGCTGTACTGAATTATTACTTTTTTTTCTTTTGTTGGAGAGGTGGAGGAGAAGAGGTAAATGAAAATAAAAGTGAAGAAATAAATAGAGTATTTGCGACGGTGGTTTGTAAAAACGGATTGTCAGATAAAGTCTTTGTTATATTCAATGAATATTATAGACTCAATGAACATCCGAATAAGAAATCGATAAACACCTATATGTATATCTTGTGAATGATATAAACGTGTATTATAATGATGCTAGAAAGGAAAGATTGAGGAAGCGTAAACGGACCATCATTACATTCGACCTCGAGATAAATATAGCATGCCGAAAACAGGTCACTCCATTGGAATACATATGATCAGTTTATCTGCGTTACTTTTCACGCAAAGTAGGGTGGCATCATCCATGTTGAAAAAAAAAAACACGATATTGATCGCGCATACATTTTTGTTCAGCAGTTTGAAGTTCAAATTATATGCCTATAGTATTCGTATGTATATACTGTCGATGCTGTGTTGAAATATTAATGCGATCACATGTAGGACATGGAAAAATATAAATTTGAATATTTTCATCTATATTAGAAAATGGTAGCTAACAGAATATTATTATATGGAACAGAAATGTTATCGCGACCGTGTAAAAAACGTGAATGTGTGTTTCAAAATGGCTGCTACTGACTGATAAGAAAGGAAAATAGTGTGTAGGCGAGTGCGTGGTGTCCGAGAGACTTGTGGACGAATGGCCCGTCAGACGTCTCATAAATCAAGCACGCAGGGAGAGAACAGTCGTTTTTCCACTCGATACCAGACCTTCCATAGTTACGATGCAGGGACCTCAACCGCAGACGTGTCCAATTTATTAGCTTTTCTCGCATATTATTGTTCTACGCACCCTCTTTTTTATCACACACAATATTTTTTCCTTGGTTTGTTTTAGAGTGACCTGAAACATTTATTTTTGCTCCAATTGCAAATGAATGGGTAGAAGGACGAAGTACGTAGTTAAAAGTAGTATACAGCTAAATCCAGGGACTCCATTTATTTCAGACTTCATTTCCACTACCGTGTAATTGACATATTACATGACCGTGAAGTATAATTATTTCATTATATGAACATAGAATAACTCGTTCCCGCGTGCATACATAATTTGCGTTCGAGTTATGAAAGAAACAATCACTCGCGTATATTCTAAATCCCTTTTTGCATTATTCGATATTTGTAGTCATGTTGTAATTTTTGTGTTGACAATTGTGAGAGTTACTCGAGTCACAACTTTCAGGTATATACATATACATACACATACGTATATATATAATGTATGTAGATAGAAATATACGAGGATGAAGGGTGAACCGAAGTCTAATGCAACCGTTGCGCAAAAATCTGGCAGGGAAATTCTCCGATATATTTGAATTAACCCCTTGTTTATGGGCTCAAACTACCTGGAATTGCTTTCTCTTTCTCACCCAATGTCCCTCTCACTTGGTGTTTTCAAATCACGCGTGCATACTGTACATTCTACTAACTACACTCTCCCTCTTTTTTTTCTCTATTTTTCACTGGTCGATTCTCTTTTGCATCTGGCATCGCGGCATCGACAAAATATATTTTTGCCGCGTCGAATAAAGGCTATCCATATAAAATTATGTTAATGGATTATCCTTTGGTTTGAAAAGAACGGCTTCCCAGGTAGCCGCCAGGCACTCATTGAAGAGAGTTTGCTGTTGACAACGGAGGGCGGTTTTTTTTTCAACCCTTGAATTTTCCTCGCAAAAGTAAGTTGACATTGTGCATGTTACAGTATACATAATGTATAAACAAAAGTATATTGTAAATAAACTTGGATGCTTCATAGTTATCACCAGTTGCATATATATATGATGATGATTGGCAGAGTGTACTGGTTTTACGCGCTCGAAATAAATACGACGCGCTTTTGCACAATAAATTTGGTGTACCTCTGGGTATGTTTGGGTACGTGACATAACGCGAGAGGGATGCTCCGCGAAAGCGACAGATGGGGTTACAAAATTGTGAAAAGAATAAGGGATGCGGTGAACTATCGATCCCTTTTGTTGTTGCTTCCGTATTATTTTTTTTCTCATTTATGTTTCCGTTACACTAATATATCCATCATACATTTCTCGTTTGAGCAAATGATCCGAAAAGTTTATAATGTACATTCATGAAATATTACACAGAACAGAGATAATTGTATTAAAATAATCATCAATGTTATATTCATAAACACACAACGTGTCGCTATATGGTAACAAGAATAAACAATAGAAAGATGTTCTTATGCGCATATCAATCCTTTCGGCAATGAAATGAGCGATTGAACTTGAACACGTGTATTCTATGTGGTAGATTTAATTCGTACATTTATGTGTGACGAAAGATTACCATCGATTATGAGGACTCTTGGGTTGGTTTCAGGCTGTGCAACCTGCAGATTCGAGATAATTTCTCAAGGCGTTCAAGCGAATTTGAGGGTTCTTGAGATATGTTTTGTAGATAAACGTACAACATTCATTTCGTTTAAATGCACATATGATGTTTGAACTTTCGAGAGTGTCTATAACCTTGTTTCTGTTGTCAGTCGCATATAGAGTACATACGACCGACAGATATATATATATTTATATAAATATAAATGGATGCACATCAACCGTGATTTATTTAGGGAAAAATCTACACTGAAAATGTGTTTATGTTTATACATATAAATTGTCAATGATAAAAGAACAATTATTCTGTTGCGATTGATATTTGGCACCGTTTATTTGCCCCTTTAGAAATCAATTTCATCGTACGCCGCCCTTATTTCGGTTGATCGGATCTCCTTTTTTCACATTTTTTTCACCAAAAATCGGTGTTGCACCTCTATTGTACTATTACAACCCTCGCAAACAACTCAATTTTTCTGAAAAGCACGTAATCTACCCCAATAGGGTGGAACGTGTGAGTCCACTATTGACTTTATATTGTATATCGGCAGGTTGTCCACTGCAGGTACCTGTATATATATACTACGCGTGTATTCACTTCTATCTATCCGACTTTTGTGATACGTATCATGAAATGTTGATGCTTTCTTCATTCTATCTGTAATCGTCTTGATAAAAAAGAATATACGTTTGCTAGTTTGAGAGCATCGTAATTGCATTCTTGCAATATTATCGATCATAGTTCATTGATTCAGACTATTCTATTTATTTACTATAAACAATAGAAAATGCTCAAATGAATGGATGGAGTTCGGGTTGCATGCTGAAAAATGAATATTGGATTGTATACATTTGTAACCGGCGATGTATTTTGGGAAATTGAATGTGAATATATCATGAGCATATGCAAGATCCAGGTAGAAGCCTATACGGTTCACGCATATGGCCAACGGTCCCCATCCATTCATTAGTACCCCGAATAGTAAAAAAGGAAAAAAAAATGATATCAACTACTCCGTTGACTAGGGTCCCGAGGGGGCCAAAACCCTTTTCTACCTGGACCCCCACCAGATGAAAAATTTGTCAGGTAAGATTTCAGGGACTGTGTCACACCTTCAGAAAGTTCTATATGTATATGATGAGTGTCTCCAGTGGTCCCCGACAATTTTCAGTCATATGCGAAACGCGATCACGGAAGGTTATTCTCATTATGAACATCGAATCTGCCTACATTTTTCAATGTGAAATTATACGGATGTTGCAATCATTGCAAATTACGGTTTTATCTAATCTCATCTCAATATTAATCTGTATATGTACATGTACCGATACGAATTTTCAAGTGACAATGGCTATGCATACATTACAGTGTGAAAATTTCCGCGAATCTCATCATATTATATTGTGATGGGATGTATGTGCGACGTCATTGCCGAGACACAAGGTTCATAATTAACCATCGAGAGTATTACGGGTATGAACGAACGCATTTTACGTCTGTAAGGTTTATCGTAGCTCATATGCATACGCGTGATTCATATTTTATATACATAGCAAATACGTAAAGTTTGAAATAACTTTTGTATAAAAGGCTGATCTGATGCTTGGTCAGCATCGATATTATATAGAAAGGGCGAGGTCACCCTACTGTTTCAATGGCCAATAGGACGGCGGCTCTCGTTTTTTTTTTCCTTCCATCAATATAGACGGTGACGGGGGAGGTCCCGGATGAGGGGGTGAAAATAAAAATGGCGTTATATGAGCAACCCCCTGTCGTGTATTCGAATATGCATATAGCATTAGCGTTCATACAGATAGTTTCATAAAAAGTTTCAAATCATAAAATAGAAAATGAGAGTGGGTGAAGACAGTGTACAAAGCAGATTTTCGTCAATGAAGAATTTACATATCCTCGTTGTACACACGCCAATTTGTGTTGACCATTGTATTAAGGAGAAAACAATAAGGAGGAAAAATAGATGGACCGATGATGAGATATAATATATACTGAATTCATTAGATTAATACGATTTCTCTCTTATTGAATTGATATAGTCCTGTTTAGTAATTATGCAATCGCGTCTTCTATCAACAAATATTATAAGTTAAGAAAATTCCGAGGGCGGTCGCGTGGCATACCAAGTCCGGTTTTTGACCTGTCTATGACTAGGAATTATATGCATCAAGGGCCTATGCGTGACCTAAACGTCCCATTCTTCCTTGTGTAAAAATTTTGAAGCGGAAATAAAAAACTAGTTTTGACGTCCGCCAACCACGTGTCTTCATATTATATATACATGTATTAAAGTATATACTCTTCGAATAGTTGAAGCAGCCGTTCTTTGAATTGCTCAAATTTGGATGTCAACTACACGTCATTTCGATATGCAGAGTAACTGCATGCATGTGTATATGGCCGAGGCGATGTTGTCGTTATTTTGGCTATTTTGCTGTTTCCAAAAATATATATCATTATATATAATTGCAACAGAATTCATGCATATAGAGTCTCTTGCAAATAGCCGTGAGCATCTCGTTAAAAAGGTATCTCATATGTATAACTTACATATATTAGAACCAAAACAACAAGGAGCATCTGACCTATAATGATAATAGAGTCATAACATTGCAATGAAAAATGTGATAAAAAATGACAAACCAGAAGAGAAAATAATTACTGAGAGAAACACACGACGGATAGTATTTAGATATAGATCTGTGGTGGATTTTACAAACGGCATCGTATACGAACTATTTCTTATCAATGTACGCAATTTCTGTCCCAGACGCATAAAATAAAAAGTATTGGAAAATGATGGATTCGTACCATTTTGATGTGAAAAACGTGCGTAACGCCAGCCCCTGGTCACTTTGGATCTGTATTTTTTAGTATATACACTGACTTATGTATGTACCCTCTTTTAAATTTTTCAACGACTCGGTGTGGACGTCCATGTCCCCAGCGAATAAAAACCGATATTGTCGAGTCATATATATGGAGAAAATAACACTATAACACACAGAGCCATTACCAAGAGACAAACATTTCACGATGCGTTACATGTGGGGTGGGCTATGTTATATACATAAGTACATCTGTTGAGAAAGCTTTCACCTATAATTGTTTATAGAATGTTTTGGCGATGAAACTATTCCATTGCCGTGAGAACCTAATGATAGTACAATGTCCGTATATGAAGATTAATGAATCTAATAGGTTTTATATACGACAGACTGTGTCGATTCATTAACTTCATCAACCCGTTCTCATTTTTTTATTTCCTTTGACACAAGTAGTAGGATCTTTTCCCCCCTCATCTTTTTTTTTTCATTTTTTCAATCGTGCAGGTATGTAATAATGCCTTTTCTATGTAATGTTCGGAAAAAACGGCTTCTTCGCATCATTGTAGATCTAGTATACTGCCTCAGTGCACAAAAAAGAAAAGAAAGAGAAACACTCAGTGCTGTCATATTTCAACCTAATATATTATCTTCTATCAATACCTATGTGAGTTTGAATGAATCGCTTGAGACTGTTCCCACGACAGTATATGTTATAAAAAGTGTAGAGGCACGAGAAAAAAAATTTGTCCAAACAAACCACCTATTTTGGTATGGGTACATTACAAGTGGTATTTGTCAAAGGGAGAAAAAAAAATACAATTATGGAAGTGATCTATTCTATTCGAGAGGATCAGAATCAACACGACTCATAAGTTTAAATTCTTCTACATATTTCAACATGACCACTGTAGGTCTATTTATTCATCATGAACTTTTACGATACGTTATTTAATATTTTAATCTATATCGTATATTAGTCTACAAATTTTCACAACGATGGCCTCCCAATTCAATCATCATCTTTGCAATTGTACCCATATAGTTCTATAGACTTTTCCGGAATCGGAAAATCGGCTTTGGCCTGTATGGATGAAATGTGAAAACCAAAATCCGTGATGTAATCCTTTCTTTCAAAGGGCCTTTTTTCGCGTTTGTCGTGGCACCTTCGGTGGTACGATTCCAATCCCGCATGTCACCATTATATCAACGCGCTTTTGGGACCCTTCACGGTTCGTCTCCGAAACTCGGAGCGCCCCTTCGTTGAATTTTAAGGGTTAAAAAATCCGCACTCGACTCTCTACAATACATTAGAAGAGAAAGGGGAGATTGCAATAGAAAAAAAAATTATCGGTGGTAGAGGCACGGATCCCACGGCGCCGGATAGCTACAGTGAGAATGAATGAATGAGAGGGAGGTAAAGAGTGTAACAGAAATGAGGGCTGAAAAAAGTAAAAACGCGAATATGTAACCATTTCAATTCATATAACAACTATATACGTATACATATTTTATCGCATGTAAAAAAAATAATTGATACAATAAATGACAGTGTAGACGTGAGCAAACTATTTCGGGTTTTGATGTGTGAGTGTACATCCTATGCCGTTATGCACCACCCTTCCCTATCACCCTTTGCAACTTGCCCTCTTTCCCTTCTCACTCTCATCGCGTTCATGATATTCTCCATTTTATCTTTTTTTTCTTATTCCTTGTGGGGGATTTCATGAGGGAAAAAATGGCCTGCGTGGGTCACCCAGGCCGAATATTTATTAGATATTTATTGTCATGTTCGGACATGTATTCGGTTATAAAGTTATATAATTGTATAAATATGTTGGAAGTTTCTATACCGATCGTTGTTTATTACAAAATCATCCATTTCGATTAGCAAATTTTCATTTGTACCAAAGAAAAATTTATACGCTGTATCCAAATTATATGTATGTATTATTTCATGCATGTGTATGATACATATATACAACTTACGTGAAGGAATTTAATATAAGTAAACTGTCATTCTATGTCGATATGAAAATTCCGGAGACAGTGGCTCGATTCTCGTTTCATCTTACTCTTCCTCTCTTTCGTTCGTCAAACATACTTTATGTATATCTTTCATCTGGAATTTGGTGCGGATAAGCGAGTATGACACAAGTATCATCACACATGTAGTTTTATTATTTTTCCATTGCTATCAGAATATAATTCTCGTTGCATGCGGACAATAACCTTACCGAAGAGAATTGTTATCATAGATGAATATCCGAGTTGTTATTACGTATTTATTTTTCATTTGTAACTTGTATTCGATCGTTCTACTTCAATAATGCAAATGTTCTATCTCGTATACATAAGGATTGAGAAATGTAGATACAGATCGTTGATTTTGACAGAAAAATGGATAGTTATGATGAAAAAGTTGAATGTTACATTGAATTTTTTGTTACTGAGGTCAATTTTTTTTCTGATCTGAATGCGCACCCAATATATAAACAAAGGTGGAAGATGAAAAGAGTGGGAGAAGGGGTTAGGTAGCCCTCTAATCGATCGTGGCTGTCCACCCTTATCAGGGGTTAGAAGCGTGGCTTATATAGTCAGGAAGCCCGGTGGGTCTTGGCCTGTTTTGCATGGCCGGCAATGCCCCGGCTACCGCGCAACCCCCGACAAGTTTCTCTTCACGTTTCCCGTCGACTGCGGTAGCGAGGGTCGAAACGACCACCCCCGAAAACCGACCCTTGAAATAAGGGTAAGATCACGGCCATTGTTGCCAGATGTCCTGCGCATTTGCATTTTCTTTATATATTTCATTTATCTAATTATTTTTTACGTTCAGCGACACTGCCAGACCTTTATCATAGCCAAAAAAAAAGATAAGTTGGATATTTGCCCAGTTGTTATTGATTCCAATAAATAGACAAATAAATGAATCAATCAATAAATCAATATTTTTACTCGCACTACTTTGCACAAACTTGGATATAGCTACATATAGTCATGGATAAATACATAATGATATCGTGCGCTACATACGAAATATATTACAGGTTGGTAAGTTAGCCAATGTTATTAACGGGGCAAATAAATTCGTCGGGGAGTACATCTGTATTTGAATTCGGCCTGTTTGCCCGGAGAATGTGTGCAAAATCTCTATTTACGTAGGAATCACACATCACGCACACCATGCGTATTATCCAACCACCCTCTCATATTCGCCTTTGGATACTCATGTGAATTTGAAATGTAAGGCATCCATATCATCCAGCATAATACTTATACACATCCACATTCAATAAGTTGACTTTATCACCAGTATTCACGTTAAATTCCCCTTCATTCTTGATTATTTATATTCGCACCATATCTATACGTATTTTTTGAATTTATAATGGCACTCTCGCTGCGGCAGTACACAATTGAAAAACCTGTAAACTCTCGGGTTAAAGCCAATATTCAATGAAATGATACACTCAAAGATGTCACGTACAGCCTCCTCCTTAAGGAGATACATTTATCACTATAGATTATGTCCATGCGTAGTTCTGATTGTGAATACATTAGTTATTTTCTCATATTCGAATAAATATATAAACAGATATCATCCAACATTCACACTGGCAACTTGTTTATATAGAAATAAACAAATAACGAAAAAATGATACATTTAGTAGAGTTATTATTTTCCATTATCATAAAAGTGAGTTGTTTGCGTTTCGTGCTAGATTAAAGATTGTCTATAATACTTTATCGTATTGCAGAGTTATATCAGGTTCCTGCAATGAGTTGATAAGTCGGTATTGGGGACATCTATACACAGTTATGAGGTAAACTAACTTATAGTTTCAGTTGCTTCAGCTATCCTTTGTTGAGTCGGTATTATAGAAACTTGCCTCTAATACTACAGAGCAAATACGAGGGGTGTCCAATATGGATAGAGGTGGGGCCCGCTGAAATTACAATGCGCATATATAAGTAGTGTATTTGATCGTTCTGTTGGATAGGAATTATATGTGCCTTTATATAGGGGGAAAACGGTCATATATGTGACTATGAATTGTCTATATGAACGCTTTAAGGAACATTCTTTTTTTTTTGCATATGTATATGCTGATATTGGGAAAGCAACAGAGGATAGCCGCTCGAACAACTCATACGGCCGCCTTTCATATCTGTCAGTGTCTTTAATAATTTTTTAGCTGTTGTTAACCACCTGAATCACTCTCACAATATAATTATCGTATGTAGATTGCCACAATCGTGGAGTCTTCACTATATAGGTGGTGGTCGTGCCATCGTGCGCCCCCCCCCCCCCCCCCCCCCCCCCCCCCCCCCCCCCCCCCCCCCCCCCCCTCCCTCCCTCCGCCCATCGCTCAAACTTTTCTCTTTATTATAATTTTGGAATAAATATGTACTATTAACATACATCCATGCGTAAATGAGTTGCTCAAAGATTATTCCAAGTTGTATCTCAGACAACGTCACAGTCACTGTCAATTGTTTTGTAATTGTGGCGCAAAGTCCAACGTTGTCTGAAGTAACCCTTAGCGTCATTAAGGAGATGGTATTAAACTTGCGCGGCCGCAGACATTTTGCATCGAAAACTCCGGAGGCGGTAGCTGCCTCGTCGCAACGGATTAATTTGGCAAATTGAACGTTCTTCCATCTAGTTCGATAATTTTGGTACCTCGCAGCTCCGTACGCATATAATTCGTTCATGAATGAGTGTGGTATAGCTGTTTGTATTCTGAAATTCGTGCATCTATGTATTTCGATACATTTATATATATATAAATTATAATGTATGTCAGGAAAATGTTAGACATATGCGTTGAAGCGCATGTGATGATGAAGGTGATTTATCCTATAATTAATCACCCATCTTATTGCCATAAATAGATACATATTCGTACACATATATATATATATTGTGCACAATTCGTGTTTGCTTCAGGAGGTGGTGAAGTGTGAGAAGCGGTGAGTCTGGCAATCGAATCCCGATAATCAGGATATTGCGTACAACTCCGAACCTCAATTGTTTTAAATCGACATCACCGAGACCTCCAAAATGTCCGGACATTGAATTTGAACTAAATTATATTGAATTGGGTGGTACGTCGAGTTATTCGCAATAATTCCATGTGCGAATATTCAATATAATTACATACTATTGCATATTCACATTTAGTTTCTTCGGTGTATGTCTGTTTTGAGGCGTTTCTCATTTTGCGTACAGGAAATTATTCAATATAGATAGATACTGTGCAGAGATTAAAATACATTGAAAGGTGTGACTGTGGGCTGTCACTACTAAATCATGAAGGAAATGACGACGTCAAGACGTTACCCATGTCAATAACAAATTTCGAGTACTACCAGTTTTTTTCGCGTAAGATTTATAACAGGATAGATCACATTAATATGATTTATGTTTAAAATACACATTGGCTGGTCAGTGTGGTGTATTCAGTGAGTGATGGTATGGATAAATTCAATTTTGTCGACGATTAAAGTTTTCTAATGTCCAAAATACGGTCAGCGTAATATATATATGATTGATTCAAAATGGCGGATCACATAGGGTGGAAACAAAAGCGGCGTTCGGTTTGACGAAGATGAGCGAGTGAGCAGGCCGACTAACCCTTTGGTTTTGATGCTACGAATCGCAAAGTTGCGGTAGTGGCGATAGAGCGAGGGGGTGACGGAGATCGAGCTTCGTGAGTTACCGAAAATGGCAGACCCAATTAGGACTGAATATGACTATCAAGTTCGCATGTTCGCAAATAAAATTAACTTGAATGCAACGATACGAAATCGTGTTATTTTGCATGATATATTGCCATATAAAATCCCCTGCGTGCATGCAAATCCATTTTTCTAAGCACTTTGATATGAACTTATAAATATTTAGGTACTATATTTGTTTCAGGTGTTTGGAGATTAATTTTTAATGAAGATATATGGAAAGTGGCAGCCCTAAACTGGAAATACGAGATATAGGAACTGACCCATGATGTGTGTATATCGTATAGGCATTGTGCCACCTGAGTCTAAAGGGATGCTGGACATATGTAAATTAAAACTCGCCCCATGACGTGTCCAAATACATAACAAGTGCTTCTTATATGCATACATATATATATGTATGGCTCAATTCATATATTATACATGCGAATTACTTTTTTCTTCGGTGTGCAGAATATGACGACTGACTCAATACCAAATTACGAATAAATGAACGCGAATTAAAAACATGGAAATAAAATCGAGTATTGAATATTTTTCTCGAGTAGAGCTTTGGTCCACCTGTTTCGTATTTTCTACTGTAGATGAATTCATGCGCTGTAAGAATATAGTGTAAAGTAAAGAATTACACGGTACATGTCCATACATAAGTCCATGCAGCATAGACATAAATATATATATATATATTTCAACAGTTCAATAGCTTCATGAATAGAATGATCCAGCTTTGAAATATAAATATATGCATATTATACTTTTGAATATAGTCTTATGAGATGATTTTTCCAAGTTCAGGGCGCACGCCTGTGTTCGATCTGAGTATATGGTATCTTGTGTGTTTGTTGGAGTAATAACAGCGAGGTGGCTGAGGGGAAGTGTGGTATATGAGCATGGGGTGCGTATATAGCGGAAGAAGGTATGCAGTATGGGACCAGAAGACGAAGCGGCCTGTGAGCAAGAGTTGGTTGCGCGCGCTCGCGTGTGATACTGTCAGAGGGGGAGTGAGAAAGGATAGAAAGCGCTGGGTAGCTTGGCGACACTCAAGGCTCCTCGAGCTCTGTACAAGGGTCCATCTCGTAGCAACGCCCACGGGAACTCGCGAATCGATAGCGACGCACTGTTCTGGAAACCATGAATCTTCAACTATTTTCCGAATTTCTGTCGATATCATTATATATGCATATTATGTATTTTTTTTTTCTTCTATGGAGCACACGGAGAACGTTTGTATGAATTCATGTTGAATTAATACATATGATACTTGGAAGTTAATGGCTCATCAAATTACCCAAGTTTTTTATTTAATATCCGTGACGATTCGTGGCTATTTTTCTCTCACTAAAAATCTGTGTGGTGTAATCAATTAATCACAATTGACGGCTCCTCCATGTTTCAGCCCTCGGTTTCAAATAAAGTAAATTTATTGTCCCATACTCTTCAAGTATTTATGTATCAATTTTATATTATTGGTAAAATCATTGAAATTCAGTTAGCAGTTATTAATTTACATTTGATCAAGAACATCAATGACATTCATTTGTGGTAGAAATGGTCGTGAGGCCTGGTATATGAATAAATAGTGTCATATTTATCAAGCGAAAGTTTGATCACCACTGCGGCAAATTTGTCTACACGAGTGATTGTGGTCAGTTTCATGGGGGCTCCAACACGTTTACACTACTACCCAATCTAGTTTTTGCTTGCGCAGTCATTCTCGTTTTTTTCCGTGAACTCTGGCCCGAAAAGAGTCCCCGGGCCTGTCAACACACGGGGCGCGCACTACACATAAATGATGAATGCCCTGTGTCCGCTAAACACGTTGCGTCACCAACAAAATTATAACGCGATATACGATACGATCTTCAAATATAATTTGCGCTTCTATAACTTGAAATTCAATATATTTTCATATCTCTCGATTACGCATGTGGGATAACTCTTTAGTAGCATACATTTCAAGTATAGACAGTGATTTACATGTTCATTTGAGGTGGCATTATATCGCAATTTATCATAATCGCGGCGAGAATCGTATGGTAATTATTGTCGTTCTGTATCTGCTTCAAATAGTGCAATAGCATAGCTCTGAAGTTTGGTTTAAAAAAAACAAAAGAAACATCTCTCATTTGGAAAGTAAACTTGTCGTCGGAAATGACCCGACCAAACAAAAAACTTGCAGTTAAAATAAAATGATTCTCTATATATTGCTGATTCGATTAGGGGGAAAAATAACGAATTTCCGGATAATCTGATTCACGTGCGGAGTTGTTAGAGCAAATATTCAATATACAATGTCTCATATAGATATAGTCGAATATTTCGAGCAAAAATTGAGCTCAATTCTTTTTCAGATGTCATATAAATACAAAAACAGAAGAACGAGGTCTGACGGAAGATGAGCGCTTGAGACGAGCTAGTTCCTTGAAAACCTGTTGCCAGTCAGGCAGAAAAAAGTGGCTTGACATGCGAAGTTATTGGAAATAACAGAATTTGGCGAAGCATCTGATGTTTGAACAACAACAAAATAAGAATGATAATGACACAACCATTAATAATATCATCAATAACAACAGTTATAATAATAATGATGATAATAGTAATAATAATAATAATAATAATAACAATAATAATAATAATAATAATAATAATAATAATAATAATAATAATAATAATAATAATAATAATGAGTATTGCCCGTTTCCTTCCCACATCATCATGTACTGTGTTCACATCCTCTTGTCATTTCATATCGCAACATGGAACTGTATAATATGTGTCTACCTGAAAAAATCATACATTCAATTTGTATATGATGTCGATGACGGAAGGAGTTTTGGATGGTCTGCGGTTCGATTTGTGTATGTATCACGTACGTACTTGCAAAAAAATTTATTTTTTTTTTCCGGTAAGTAACCCAAAAATCGTTTGGTGCTGAATGCTTAACGTTACCGCGAAATTTCTTGCCTTAGATTATAGAATTTTGCAGGTCCGAAATGAAGGGAGAGTAAAATGGCCGCCAGGCAGAGAATATAGTTCTGCTCGACGTAGTAGAGTGCGAGGGTGAGTTGAAGGGGTTAGTTGAGAGTGAGCGAATGCGCTCCAGGCTGAATATAGGAGAAGAGAGCAAGAGAATGGGTGAAGGGGTGGGTTGGTCGGTTGGCCGGGTGGATTCAGGATGGTGGGTGGGGGACCGCCTGAGAAGGGGGGCAGCAGGGTACATGCTCGCTAGCCACAACCCCTTGAGGGTCGAGGGAACCCTTGCTGGCTGCTACACATCTCGAGTCCGAGTTGGTGGTCGTCGCTTGTCCATCCTCTTCCAATCCTCCCTGTAATACTATGCATTCTAGCCTCTCTCCATCTTTATCTCATTCTCTCTCTCACCGTCCCTGCCGCCCTCTCTTTCCCTCACTTTCACACAGTCGCTCGCTTCCCCACACTCTCACTACATTCCCCATTCTCTCCTGCTCTCCTCACACTTCTACTGATGACGCAAGGCTTATACTCTCGTTCGTTGGCCACCCTTTCCTATTTCAAGCTCATGTATACGTATATATTGTACACGTATAGTGTATATAGCACGTTTTCCTTTGTCCTGTATCTCACTCACTCCTGTGGCTTGTTCAACTTTCATATATCTACAGGCACTATACCAACCGACCACCCAGAGTACCTTGGTTACTCGCGAGTTCGAGGGACAGACATGAAGAGCGGGAGCCAGAGAGATCCAAAGGGGTATAGCACTTTATATATACATACACATAAATCTCCTATAGTATGTGTATAAATACCTACGTGATGTGCTGAGGTGAAAGAGGAAAGATGAATATAGTTATATTCTTTACTTGAGCGGTGGTAACGGAGGGGTATAGTTGCGGTATGAGAATACCAAAGACAACGAAAGCATTATGGGGATACGAACGAGACTGTAAAAATTGCGTTGAAATATATGATTTTCATGGTGATATATATATGTAGGAGATGTAGAGATTGTGTAGCAAAAAAAGAAGGAATGATGACCAATATTTTTTCTGGTAATACTAAGCAACGATCACTCAGGATCTCCAAGTGATCTTTATGAGATTAACGGATTGTCATCCATCCATCTGAGAGTATCAGTGATTATGATACACTACATCAAATTATTAACTTGCTCGACATTGCTAGAGTTAAGGGTTGCGTTTTTTTGTTACTTTTTTATCAAAAAGAAACTATCCAAGACCTATTTGCTGGGCTGGCAGCCAATGAATAATCACAATAGTATAATTAGAATAATGTGTGTTGTATTGTGATTATTTGTTTTTCAATTGCTAAATTTAGTCTCATTTTTGTCGTATCAATGAATTTGTTGGAGGATTACAAGAATCTATGTATGCAGATGTTTATACATGAGTGAGTTTCGATTTTTGAGGTCGTTCTCTATCATACCATTGCAAAGATTATGATACACATGCACAATTGTACAAAGTTGGCGCAATATTTGAGAGAGATGCATGCAGATATGACTTCCTGAACTAATCTTGCGATGATAGGATAAATATAAATTGCCATCGAAAACATAAGTTTGAAAAATATTTTCGTCAAGTGGTTCTGTTTGATCCTATAGTATGGAAAACCGAGCTTCATTGAAGTCCAGCGGTGGTATAATTGATTTTATGAAGAATATAGATATAGTGGTTGGATTTCCTTGATGATGTGCATGTATGTGTATGTATATAGAGAATGTCTCTTGCCTCGTCGGTGGTCGGCCCTCGGTCAATACCCACCGGACAAGATGGCCGACGACGCCCACTCTGACACAAACTCAAAGTTACATACATTTGTGTACTAAAATGTATAAACCGTATACGACTATTGCCATGCTCTATCCGCGGTACATGTCTTCAGCACTTACACTTCCTACACTTCCTATACACTACTTCCTCCTTATCCTCTTGTTCACGCGCCAGTTACACCCGTTTCACTCACTCACCCTCAACATCTGTATATCGCATGTATGGGTATCCGTCATACATATGTATACAGTATAACGTGAGTACTATGAGATGCTTTCAACTTGCCACCATGATCTACCCTTTACCCCTTTCCCTGGGCTTTGACAACCAACGCTTGTACCTACGGTTCAACTCTTTTTCCAGTTCTATTTGCATTTATTTTTGCTTTATATCAACGGACTTATCGAACTTCGGTTATATCATCATATCGAATTATACGTACACTTCTTCATGAAAATAGCGTCATTACATATTATTTATACAGATAAAACGTGAATAATCTGGGTTCTTATTGAACTTATTGAGTATGCGTGTTTGTCATATCTACGTTTAGCGCGCTCATGCATATAACATTAGCACGTGAAGTAAAAGAGTCGCTAAGAATGAATGATGCGTTGAAGGGTAGGTGTGTCACCTTGTGTGTGTGAGAGAAATAAAAAAATATAATTACGAACAAGCATTTCACTGTTATGATGGCTTGAGTAGCAAGCATGTACATGTAGATATATACATATATAAATATATGTATGAAAGAATATATGGGTGTATACGTACATATCAGAATATATGTGATGTCCAGGATGTTAACGAATATCCACGTACGAATGAGAAGGTACATCGACGTGAGTCTGGATTGGTCAGCGAGATAGGGTGGACATCGAGCGCCTACGATTGGTTCATCAAACCCTTCCATGCGACGAATGCTGACCCTTTGGGGGTGCACGAGTTCCTGTAAACATATATATATAGATATATACATATATATGCAATCATACACTATACCTACATATTTCATTCAACATAATTACCTCATATCGTATATATATATGTATTCTGCATCAATTATTTCGATTGTACGTATATATAAATATTTCCAACAAACTGCAGTAATATAATTAGTATATTCGTATATGAATTTGTGAGAACAATCAGCTACCGATGCACATCCATCGTTTCAGACCATGTTGTCATCATTCTTATAAACATCTACCAAAATTTCAAAGCCTCATCAATTCATCCTCTGATATTCCGAATCGCTGTATAAACGATGTTTATATACCGTCGTTTTCCTAATTCTACTTTCTATTGTTGCATATAACAGATAATATTTATGATGAAAACTGAAATGGAGTATTGTTTGACATATATTCGTTCACAAAGCTCCGACAGACCAGGCACAAACAGTGGCTTGGCTCGAGTTATATTATCTCTGTTCTTGACGTGCAGATTAGTGTCCGCTATTGTTGTGATGTCACTACTGCTAACACGCGTTCAAATTAATTTTGGAAAGGTAATGGCACAACTGGTACACCACATGACGTATTGTCGTGAATTAATTACAATTAATATCTGATAACTCATGGTCTCTCTCTCTCTCTCTCTACGTCGTGACCGGCAATGTCTTTTTTATATACATTTAATTGGTTAATGGTGGAATATGATTATGCCATTGATATATTTGCAACGAAGATAAGTTTCTGGGAATTCTGATTTGTATAATATAGTTGGTATATTATCGTTGTTTCGGTGACGCTTATGTCGTTTCAGCGGTTTATGTATATGTGTATGATCCATTATCATGCAGTACACGACATAAGTGTGTTGAATGGCATTTGACGGATGAATGTGCAAGGAAAACAATGGCCGCAACCGAAAAATCTTTGCATTATCCTGTGTTGGAGTTTAGATGCACAACTCGGGTGAATATCACATGCCCTCATAGATTAATTACCGCGTGCCATCTTCATATTATTGTTTTGTCTGCAATAAACGAGGAAGCAATAGGATTAATCACTATTTCCTCTGACTGTCCCTTTTTTTTTTCTTAGTATATATATATATAGGATGCCGTGTGATTCCTAGTACCTCGTACCATTGGCTGGAAAAAAAAGGTTGAACATTGAAAGTTGTTAGTTGAATCGCATGCGAACCAAAATTCAAGTAACTTCAAATGAGAGTCGGGTATAATTATGAGTGCACAGTCTACGCTATTTCTTTTTACACCATGTACTACTTTTTTCAACGAATCACTGTGACGTATCCATTTGTGATGGAATTTCATCGCGAATATTGGCTACTGAGAGCCAAATGAATGAAAATTATGAACTTTAGGACATAGTGTACATATTTTGAAATGCTGCATTCCAGAAGAAATAAACAGTATTAGCATGAGGGAATAAAATTTAGTTACTTCGTGTCAGGTCAGACGGCAGTATAGTGGCTGAGATTGTATTCATATTAGGGGTGAACAAACAGGAAGGGGGTAGTCGAAAATTGAACGTGCCCCTTTTTAGTGTGGAACCCGAATTTGTTGGAGTGCCCCTCGGCCGATGTAGGGCACAGCAATACAAGCTTGAGCAATTTGCCGTGTAGGGAGCCCTCAGTCAATTCAAAAATTGAATACAGAAACATGGAATTGGGATATGAAAGCAAGGAGAGTCGTGAAATTTTATTATAAATAATTTTCGTTTGTTTATTAGAATCGCACAAGACATACACCGCATGAGCTATATTATAATTGAAAGTGCACCGAATATAGTTCAACCAATCGGACATATTCGTGATCAATGAATATTCGAGTTTCAAGGACTAGATTCGATGATAATTCAATTTCCTTCTGCATGTTATATAATCTACACATTATATGATTGGTGATAGTAGACTCGAAACGCGCAGGACACCCAATTATAAATAAAAATTAAATCTAGATGCATGAAATTTACCTGTAAACATTTTGCGACATTAAGTATATCCTGGAATTATAAATATCTCCGCATTATTCATCCATTCATTAATATAAGTTAATGGAATTTTATTTTTCACCGAATGTTTCTGTATTAATATCATTTTATATTCATCGTTAAAGTCGCTATCGTACAAGGAATATCAATGCTAGTTATTTTCGTCCATTTTCAGGATGTATGCTGTTTATTTCTTCTATTACCCTGTGTAAATACCGGTTTGAAACTAAAAAGCGACACCATACATTCACTTAAATGCATAAACGTTAAATTACGTGCATATCTATATCACGTAATCATATATACAAATTGACATGTACACTGAACAGTGGATGTTATTGAATTCTTTCAATTCCAATGTGTTGTTAAGAGGGGTGACATATGTACAACCGGTATGAGATAGATGAGATTTGCAGTAAATCGACATCGATGGAATGTCAGGCACTGTCGTTGTATTTCTCACCCACATGAAGATATGCAATAATTTTTAATTTATGACCGGAATGAGAGGTAAGGCAATCCTTTTTGTTCTCTTGTTTAAAAATGTGTCGCTGATGATAGGTCATAAGTTCATACAACACTATGGAATAATAGTGATATATACACTTCAATAGAAAATAATAACATACGTAAATTATGATGTGTGATATTACACCGTACGTTTATTTTTCGAATATACAAACTAAAACTGTTGGCCACGCTCGCCATAATCTTTCTCACATTGTTCATTCACAAATTATAAAAAAATGGATCAGTGCCAAATGTGTTGGTTAGTCACCGTATCTTAATGGAATATTCGCCTCTCTCTTCACTGGCCATCTTTTTTCTTTTTATCTTCCATTTTTTCATTTTTTTATTATTTTGTTTCAGTGTTTATTTATAATATACGCATCTCGGACTTGACCTATGTTCTATAGGGACACTATCATTATATATGTACAATATGTTATGGGAATTTCATAGACAGGGTCTGGTGATATCAAGATTGTAGAATAATTTGAGAAATGATCAGTTTCTCAACTACATAACGACATCGCGTATTTTTTTGTATGTGTGTGTTTGTAATTCAAGTCCTTCGTACGTAGCTAACATCAAAAAACTATCTGATATGAGTGATTGTTTTGGATTTCTTTGCGTTTCGCTAATCCTCTCATGTACACGGTATCCTCAAATTATCTCGTACATTTTTTTCTCAGGATCAGACTTACATCCGAGCTAATTATCGACTTATTGCCTACAATTTTTTAGGAACAGTTTTCATCTACACGTCTACAACGAGGAAAAAAATACAACGCAAGTTCTCCTGTCAGCTGTACAGGCATAGAGAAAAAAGAGTGATTTCAAAGTATCTCAGTCTTCGGCAAGAAAAAAACAAAAACAGGAAAATGTAAACAAAAACAAAATTAAACGTACAGAATGGATATACGCGATATATAAATATATCATTGATTCGTACAGCAAAGCACAATGTATTGCTGTACACCAAATACAATCAACGAACTTAGCTCATATGAATAAGCTATAACGATATAATAATATTATAATTAATAATAATAATAATAATAATAACTAATCATTAATAATAATTAATAATTAATAATAATGAATAATAATGAATAATAATGGATAATAATAATAATAATAATGATAATAATAATAATAATAAATAATAAAATAAACACAAAACTTATTTAGGATTATTCCAAGAACGACATTTACAATTGTACTGTAATCTAAATAGTGCAAAGTGACGGTGACACAACGAATTTCAATGTAGTCGAGCCATTTTCATTTCCATGAGTGTCGACTCCGATTGACTTAAATTATTGCTCAAAAATGCCGGGGACCATGAGTTCGCAGTCACTTGGTGCTACTCACAATGCATCACACGATAAACCTAGTCAACTTTGGCATCTTCTCAACATTTCATAATAAACAACCATTCCTTTTTCTTGACATATTCATCCAATATATATATCGACATCGAATGAATGTTCGCGCTCGGGCGCACAATTAATTTTCAATTTTCCAACACTTACGTTCCGACGCGACATAATAATAACATAAATCATAACAGCTGATAATGACCGATACGCCACGAATCGAAATACAATAATCGTGACGTAATGTCAATAATAAATATTATGTTACAATGTATATGAGTGTTGAGCCTGAAGCTTTCTTGCTCATTGTCTCAAATGTGGCCAATAAAATGCAAGAACAAACAAAAACGGATATTTCATTTTTTTCTCTGTTGCCAGTATGTTTGAACTTTGGTACTGTGTCTCGGTAGTGTGAGTGTCACATTAGCGTGAGTATGTGCGTGTATGAATTTAAATAAATTATCGACAAAGCAGTGATAAACTTCACTTTTCCGGATATTCTTCACGTACGTCTCATATATGTATATATTTATATCTGTATTTATATATTTATATAGAACTTTTGTTTTATTTATATTCAATATTTATATTCACATGTATACGTTTTGTCTAAGATATTTATAGTTATTCATATCGATAAAGTATTTTCAATAGCTGACGTTTTATTCGCCAGTGGTAACTATTCCTCGCGCGAACATTCTCATACAAGTGATTTCCGTCTTGGTAATTTCAAGTATAGTGCTTTTTTCTCACTTATCCATTCATTCATTTATCTATTCATTTATTTATTTATTCATTTTTGTTTGGAATATTCGCACACCACAAGTGAATATGGTGTAAAGATGAAATATTTTGACTAATGGAGGAAAATGATGGATGTGATCGGAGCACTCAATGACTCCTGCGAAAAGTGTCGCTATAAAAAAAAAAAGGCTCCGCACTATAAAATGTTTTTGGATGAGCGAAATATTGCGAGTATCACCCCGAATTCCGCTCTACCCGTGAGCCGATGCTGTGTCCATTTGTGCTACGTTATTCGTTCACTTTTATTTGACGACGTGCATTCTCGTGGTACACTCAATAAACTTGGTAAGGCGGCCTGTGCGGCCACAATGGCGGAATGGGTGGCGGTAGGCTGCCGTTCCACGATCAAGTGTCCTTGGTGCTAAGCGACGAATCTTCATCTTGGCTTCCAGGATAAGGTAATGATAGTTTGGGACCCTGCTGAACCACTACAACACACTTTCGCATATGTTTCTCCAAGGTGCTGGGTACTGAAAATGGCATTTCACAAAAACGACACTTATATGTGTCTTTTCCGTGTCTACCGTGAGTTTTCATATGTCTCGTGAGTTTGGAGCTTTGAGCACACGCATATGAGCATAATTCACACTTGTATGGTTTTTCACCAGTATGTGATCGCCTATGGACAGTCAAATTTGAGCAATTTTTGAATACTTTACCACAATATTCGCATGTATCATTTCTACCACTTCGTTCTTTCTTCAAAAGTGGACTTGGCAGACCCTGAAGCGCAAGGCTCGATGTTGTGGCTTTCGATACTTTACGAAATTCACTATTTTCGAGGTAATGTGGACTAGGTAACCATAGCCCACCAAAATCAGAAGTGGTGTTTCGTGCAAAACCTTGACCAGAAAATATATTTGCCGTTGTTGATGAATTGAAATTACTTGGCGAAAGAGCACTTTCCTTCTCTTTATTATTGTTTAATGAGTTGGTGAGATTAACAGTATGTTCAGTCTTGAGAAAACCACCCCGATGATTTTCTTGCAGTGCTTGTCTATATGCCTCCGAATACTGAGCAATATTGTTCAAACCAAATTTTTCCATGAGATCGCCAACAAGACTCGGCTTTGGCTCAATTCGACTACTACTCTCATCGTTAGCTTGACTCTGTGTTGTGCTCAAGTCTTCGGGGGTATTTTCTTCCGTATTTTCATTGTCTCTCTGTTCATTATCATTTACATCATCCAGTTCCATATTTTCATCGCAGCTCGATCCATCGTCAGGTACCGTCTCTACACTTCCTTGAGGACTCGCAGCATTAATTGACTCTTGATGCTCCTTCCTCATATGTTTTCGCAGCTCGGAGTAATTGGTGAGCTCGAGTTCACACATCTCACAGCGAGCAATTCCGATACCCTCTGTCGTTGAATCTTGGATTAGTCTTTCTGTTTCTTGATGGGCTCTTCGATGGATGATGAAGTTTTTTTTGAATCGGAATTTTTTTTCGCAAATTTCACAATTGTAAACAGTCTCAGTTGAATCACCAATTATAGGAGTTGATACAACTGGTGGACTAGCTTTACCACTGTCCGTTGAATTATTATTATTATGCCCAGTTGGACTTTGAGTATGGCATGGCGGTGAATTTTCTTTTTGTGCGAGACTGTGAACTGTGATGATCGGTGGATTTACCGATGCTGGGCTTGACCTTTGGTCAGCAAGATGTTTGACCTGGAGCTGATGCTGCTGTTGTTGTTTCTGTTGTTGTTGTTGTTGCTGATGCTGCTGCTGTTGTTGTTGATGTGATTGTTGCTGCTGCTGTTGTTGTTGTTGTTGCTGGTGTTGTTGTTGTTGTTGTTGTTGTTGTGGTGGTGGTGGTTGAACAGCTGTTACTACAGAGAGAATCGGTGTGGGATTGGTGGGTGGATTTGGTGGAGCCGCGCCTAAGGACGGGTTAGCGAGGCTCCTTAGGCGCGCCGAATAAAAATCCAGGTTTGCTTCCAATTGAGGTTGATGTCCCTGACTGGCTAAACTTCGGCCATGTGACAATTCTGTTAGATTAGCGAGACTTCTCGCATTGTTGAGTGAATCCAATGAACTTCTCACTAATGAATCTCCGAGATTCAGTCCATCCATACCTCTTAATGGATCTCCAAGATTCTGAAGATTTCTTGTAGCTGTCTGAAGATCTTGTAGTCCACGATAACCCGCAAGGGGGTTAAGAGCCAAAAAATCTGGCCTAAACATAGGAGGGAAACTTCTTTCCAAGTGTTGTGGCAGCCTGAGAAAGCTGTGAAGTGGGTCAGCAATGAGAGGAGCTGAGGATTGGAGCTGTTGACGACTACTATTGCCACTGGAATTCGTTCCCGCGGAGGAATTGGCAGTGGATGAACTCCCTGTCGACTTACTGCTGATGTTTAAGTGGTTGGATGGACTTTGGTGATGAGAAATACTAGGTGTTGGCGTAGGTGGACTCGGCGCCGGGGTATTAGACAACGAGTTGGCCACTGAGTTCGAAGAACCGTATAATCTTGTGCCATGAACATTCTGCGCGTGTTGTATCAATTCCCACGCTGAGGTCAAACGGCGCGAGCATTGAGAACATACCATACATCGTGGTTCTGCAACAAAGAATTTACAAACTATCATTATATATGAATTTGGAATTATGTGTTATTACTGATTATTTCAATTGCAGTTATCAATTCATCTCTAATGCAATATCACAATAGTATAACTATCTTATGAATCGCATGTTTCCACAACAGTATCCTTTCAATTCTTATCTTGGGATTGTCGTTCAATAAACCGCTGATTGAATTCACCATTTTTCAGCCAGCGCTTTTTCTATCAAATTGCAGCCTCGCACGTATTACACATTTTAGCAGACGGCACATGTAGGAGATAACAAGACGGATGGGGTGAGCCCAAAAATAATATCAATGATGATGCCAGTATACGGATAGAAAAATTTCAAAGAGGGTGGTATGGATGGCGGTCTTGAAACTGACCCTTAACGACTTTTCGTTCCACACTGTGGCTACTATGGGGGATAGTCACAACTGAGACGGCTGCGATACGACGAGTTTTGAATTTCAATGTTTTTTAATCCGAGAATATCAGATTTTTGGCAATTTTTCACACCCTAACGTTGAGCATTAACCACAAATGTGTGATACTATGGCTATCCTATCCCTTGAGGGTGCCAAATCCATATGGCAAGAGTGTTTGGAGATCATGTGTTCAACAATTCCACAGATTATTCATTCATTTTTCTTTTTTTTATTCTATAAGAGGTGACAATGTCCTTCTTCAACATCTCATCTCAATATAATTATCTTTATCGACATATCATTAAAATTTTCTGGTTGCAGCAATGTGTATATGTTCACATATGATACAGAAAGATAGAGCTATTTTCGAATCACGGAGAAATGCTATGAAGCGGTATATTATTTTCTACAACATGCACTGAAAATCTGGGTGCGTTACGGAGTGTATTATTTCCAATCCAAAGCATTGAAATCACTTTCAACAAACTCCGAAGTATATATTGCATATTTAATATGCATAAAATATACGTAAAACACTCTGAATGATGTTAGAAGTAATTATAACGCTAAAAGTCGTTTCAACATAATTCATTTTGTTGATAATTAAGTTTATAAATTTCTATTATATTATGTTCTATTCTCATATCGATTGAATGCCTTGAAATCACCCTCACACAGATAGACAAAACTTATATGTGTTGCGTGATTCGATAGCTAAGAAGATCAGCAAGCGTCATAGTAATCTAAACAGAAAAGGTGTGTATCGAATCATGAGCTTTTCATATGCAAATGTCACATGTGGCCATCCTTCAGGATTATTCGAATAAAGATCCTTTCTTCGAAGCTTTATTCAAACCGCCCTCGACCGCTTTACTTTCCACAATATATAGCGATAAATGAAGATATGCTGTGATGAAAATATAAAATTGTGAAGACCAAGTCCCTTGGGATGCAATGATGCATATGAATATATAGTTTTGATCATGACTATTATATATAGGCATGATATATATATATTCATAATTATTAGAGAAAAAGTATGAGCGAGTCCCGCAGATTTCTCTTATTTGACATGTCATGTGAACGTGACAACGGTGGCTGGGCAATTGTCCCTATAAATTGCTCGACAAATTGGCCCAGGAGACGTTTACGGGTTAATCGCTTGTAAAGCCATTGTTTAACCACGAAGCCGTAGTTTGGTCATCCTTGAGAATACTACATCCTTTTCCCAACCCCCTTCACTACATGTGCATTTCGATGATAATAGACTCTATTTTTTTCTACACTCTACATTCTTCATCATACTTTATCTTCGTTTTATTCATCCCAGCATTTTCATTTTTCGATTATATTCTGAGCACGGCTGCAACGACGCACGAAAAACAAAGGGTATGTGAAATTAAATTGTTTATAATATAATAACATGAGGATAACGGAGGGTGGGTGGGTTGGGGAGAAAGAGAGAAAAGAATGGTGCAAACGATGGCTTTATCGTTGGGTGATTTCGACCGATAGGTAAAAGGCCTTTCAAACCCCCACATAGTGATGTGTAGCAATATATTAAACTATCGATTGGTCAACGTATGCTGCGTATGCACTTTGTTCTCGATTGGAAAAGGGTGCAGACAGAGAAGGGGATAAATAGAATTTGAGGTGCTCAGCATACCATGCAGTCTAATTGATATATATGTATATCACTCATTATAGACTGTTACCTTTCTCTGATTTTTGAACGAATTACCTTGAAAAATGGAATGCAATACATCAATGTACATGAAACGATTGGAGAAAAAATAATTCTCTCCTTGTTGTGAATAGAATTGTTGTCGTCGTCATCGTCATTGTTGCTGTTACTTGGTGAATATTAGTTACGCTTTTGATGCGTTTTATGTACATTGTTGCCATGAGGTGGTCTCTCCTTGTGGTTATAGTCGTGGCAGCGCAAGTGAAGCACTCGAAACAGCCACCTTGTCAACCGCAATATCCATGATGCACGAACTCGAATAAAACATTATGTCTCTTAAGACGATGGTGTGTTGGGTCGAAAAGAAATGGAATCAACACAGCACCAAATGGAGAATGAAAAATATCGCCGCAAATGTGATATTCCTGAATCTTTTTTTTTCTCGGATTTGTCCAATTATACTGGGGGAATATTTGAGGCAAATGACTATCGCTGTTTGATTACCTCTACAAGTGTAGTCGTTGCAATATATACGTCGATCGAGTGGAGTCGGTGTCTATGAATAGTTGAAAACGATAGTTATATACCTTTGTGCCATCGCCCTGAAATTAGCTTATCGATGTGAATTGCTTCAGTGTCTAGCCCTAACAAATTTTCCAGCAAAGATACATAACGAGGCAGAAAAGAAAGTTAACGGGTTAAAAGTTCGTGAGCCAATATTGTGAAAAAGGAATATGCAGTGAGAGTGACAAAAGCGGACATATGGTCTGACGACGTCCGGAGAAGAATGCAATTCATAGCCAATTTCCAGTAGCCCCTCAAGCTATACGGAAATTCAAGAACATCACTCGAATATTGTGGTGTAAAAACTCGGCGGTGATAGATCGTCCGGAAAACTCAGTGCATTGTGAAAAAATCGTATATTCGTATATATATTCCATTCGTGATTCACATGCTAAATTCCGGACAGTGAATTGATATTCCGAACAAATGCGAAAGATACGTCGATTTCGAGTTTCGCATTTTCGGTGGGCATTTAAATTTTGTAACGCACATGTAGACACTCCATTTTGCATATTATTATGTTTCCCATGAGTATATTTAGACAAGAACAATACGATATATTCACTATACTGATGAATTTGATGTTTTTTATAAAAAAATATTTTATTCTATTTAACAATTCAAATATATCATTGAAGGGGATAATTGTGTAACATGTCGAACCTATGATAAAATATATGGTAGAAATTCGGCTCGTGTACACCACGTGTCCGGACAATAGGATGATTCTAATTGGTCTCTAAAACACTCCACAGTAAATCGGTAAGTATAAAAAATGGGACAAAAACATCCGGGAATTAGAATGGGGTGTTAGTCTCGCGTGGACAGACCCATAAGGACAGGAATGATGACAGCATAGACTCTCTGCTATTTCTCTTTGCTTGGGAAGGGTTGAATCCAGCTTTGCATCGAGTTTAGCTATATATGCACACATGTAAGAGATGAGGGGAGGTAGCCAAAGGGGTGAAATGGTGAAGACATGTTACTAGACTGGGTTTGTGTGTATATGTGTGTCTACACAACAAAATTTAAACCCTAAAATTCAAAGTGAAATATATATATATATATATATACTCATGGATGGAATTTGCGAATTTGATTCCTTAGTACGCAGATTTTGATTTGACATCGATGCCATAAGTTGAGTTTCTTTCGATCCGAATTTATTGTATAATTTCAATTTTAAAAATATTCATTTTGGCAACCTGTGCCCACTTTGGCTCCTCGAACAAATTCTCTGCTATAAATTGGATGTGACGCGGTATCTTGGCGCATTTTTTGTGACTCTGATTAGTTTCAAGTGTCCAGAGAATGTGAAAAATGCCACTCTGTTTGAAATTCAATGATTTTCCGAAAATTTTGGATGTTTGAAAGATGTTCCGTTCAGTAATGAATGGGGGTTAACTTTTACTATATATGGTACAGGATTTATGGTGGAGATGTTATATATAGAAAGAAAATTCGATTCTCACCGGAATTGACGGTGTTGGTATCAGCATCGACGGATTCGGTCTTGGGTTTCTTTGGTAGCTCTTCTTTCTCTTCGTGATTGCTCTCGGTACGTCTCTTGGGAGTTGAACTCGCACTCGCTCTAAGCTCAATTGGACTACCACTGTCTGGCGCGTTGCCTTGCGGCGTAGGTGGACTCTCGACTCTGCTAGTACGTTTATTTATTGGCGCCGATATACTTGGCACTGAGTTGATTTTCTCTTGGTCAGTAGATTTAAGAGCTAATGCGTCTTCTGGATCCGAATCTTCATGAGCGGCCGCAGGTGGCGGACTATGGCAGCTTTGAAGATTGCTTCGGCAGTGGTGGACTTTGTGCTCGATAAAACGAACTATATCAGCAAGCGGATACGAGACGCGGCACCCACCGCATTGCACAGTGTCAGGAGCTATTACTCCTTGTGACGGCTCCGCTGAAAATATATTCTTATAAAATCCACTATTCATACGTGAATTATACACGCTCTGCACATATATTCATATCGATTAAGTGTAATTGAATGGGCCACATAACATAAAACAAACTGATAAAAATCAACTACAAATGCAAGACAAAAGTGCTCTGAGATCACCCACAGACGCAACAATTCACTTTTAGGATCACTCTACGTGAGGGGCGTATGCATCTTGTATAAACCATTACAACCTGCTATATTTAATGTGGGTGTGCAGAAATGAGTGGCCATTAACATACAAATTGGGATAAGTAATATATTATATATATACATATATATTGATGTCCAGGCGGTCAAGTATATAACTACTGTATCCATTTGAGAGAATCACAATAATTAACGATGATATTATGAAGTGAAACAATTACTTAGCATAGTATAGTGAATGGTGACGAAAATTTTTAGATAGTCATTTTCTCCATTGGTTTTAAAGCGAAAAACAATTGTTCGTTTTCATATATATCCGAGTGAACGCACTAAATAAGAGCTCATGCTGTATAATGAACAAAGTAGGATGACACATTGGGCGAGGAAAAAGTGAGATATTGGAGGACGGAAAAAGTTTGTATAGATATATAGTGTAGAAAAAAAAGTGCACGCACTCAGTGGCGGCCCGTTATTCGCCTACAATTCAAAACCGCTGGGATAGAAATGAGAGACGCGCGACCGGTCGTTAAGTACAATAGTCTTTTGTTTTTTCGGGGGCAGATGTTGGCTCAAGACACACATACACGGTTACATGGCGTATGGAGCAAACACCATAGTGGAGGTATAGTACGCTCAAGCGACACACATCGGTGAGTTCCTTACTCTGTTAATGGTGACGATGTATCTGATGTACATACATCATGCACACAAACGAACTTTTCTATCGGACAATAAATATTTACATGAAAAAAAAATCATTAGGTTGATCCAATTGAATATATACTACTTGAATATATGTGTGAAAATGATGATTAGCAATTTTTTCTTGAAAACAAACAACGTGCCAATCGAAATTTTATGCAGTAAAGTTATATCAAGTACATATATATGATGGAAATGAGAGTGAAAGAAGACATGAATAAGTCATGAAGAGTTCTGCTACTCAATTCAATGACACTGACGCCGGAGGAGAGTGTTGACCAAAAAATACTTTGGGCAATAAAGATGTACTGGGAATTAATGTGTCGAATGATGGGAGAGTAAAAATAAGAATGGATAGAAAAGTGGTCCGGTGCGACGGTTAGAGTAGCAGACGGCCCCACGTATGCTATCACCGGGGTAAATTTGTGAGGCTACGATGGAACATTATTGAGAGTATATATGGCAAAAAGAAGGAAAAAAAAAACTGAAAGCGACGGGAAGCTGATCGTGGTTGGACGCGACTAGTGTCTGGTCGTTGTTGCAGACTTGAGCGTAAAATACAATATTGCCTCTCGAATATAAGTTGGATTGCTTATAAATTGGTCCATACATCCGTAATGCCACAATAGCTGTATAGCGATATTCCGGTTTATATTTGTGTTTATATTTCAGTCACTTATTTGTCAAGCAAAATGTTCCCTGCGAACAATCTTCAATTTATACTTTTATTTTGTCGAAACCGGAAAATATGGAAAATATTTCGGCAGTTTATCTTGCGAATATTAGAAATGGTACAAATAGTGTGATGCCGATAACTATGAGGAGATCAAGTCCATAAAATAACATATATATATTTATAAACGAAAGTGGGTAAGGATCCAGCATCTGAGATATGTCCGGAGGCATCTTCCTTGTTAGAACGTTCGCCCACCCTGTCAAAGCGTCCAGAGGACACATTGAGTCAATTGAATTACGATCATCCCCGAGGCTTGTCTCAACCAAAACCAATAATTCCATTATCCATTAGTACTATAGGTCGCACCAATTTCCTATAAGGCATCCCATCCGTACCCTCGTCCCAAATGTCTTTGACATACTCAAAACGTGTATAAGGAGCATGTATATAAATATAAACATCCATATTTATTTGTCCGAGTATACGCGCATTTGTGCGATCAACAATTGCATCAGTGGTTGGAGGAAAAATCCGATCGGTCAATGTCATCGCATAAATCGATGTATTTGTATTTACATATATGTTGGAAACTTTTTTTTCATGAAGTCATGCATATATATATAAACACATACATTCATGTATGCAATTACATATATATATATATATACACACACGCACATATATATATATTTAATGCAGGAGCTAAATAATTGTTACAAACCATAGTTTTGTTGGGATTTTTTCTCTATGATGAAGGATGCCATTTGAATAACACAACTAACACAGTATCGATTGCGCACTCCTCATTGACTGATAACTACTTGATAATGAATTTTTAACGGGAGGATTACAAGAAACAATAACCATATTGCATGGTTAATCGAAAATTCGCCGATGGTTTTGGGACTCGAGTGTGTCTCGGTCCATGTTCGGATGTTGACTGGTACGGACACCGAAGAGGGGGGTTGGGTCAGAGGCCCCGTTCACAATATTAGATGAATAGAATGGAGGACCCTTGCTTCACATGTGTATGAGTAAGTTTTAGTGAGCATGCGCGCGTGAACACCGTTAACCCGAGCCCTCGATCCACTGTTTAGTAGTAGAAATAGTAATAGTAGTAGTGGTAGTAGTAATAGTAGTAGTAGTAGTAGTAGTAGTAGTAGTAGGGGATGAATTTTTTCACAACCGAGTTGTCCTTCTCCCTTTCATATTTTTTTTTCTACCTTGTTGTCTTACTTTCACGTCTCTCCAACCCTCTCGTCGTGGACTTTTTTTTTTCAGGGGTGAGTATTTTTTTCTACAATAAACGTCGTTATTCCCCTTCTTCTCAAATTGTCTCCCTCGTGCCGTCGTCTCCAGTAGTATCCTCCATCCTCTATATGCTATGCGATATCGGGGCGGTCTTCTTCTTCTTTCATCCCGCGAAAACGTGTACAACGAACAAAAGAAGTGCGATGGCTACCCAGCCGTTTTTCCCAAGCTCCGCGTGTGACGTGCTCAAAAAAGAGAACAAAAAAAAAATTGAAGCACACGTTGGCTGGATCGGAGTGAGAGTATAAAAAAGAACATGTACAGATACGTGGTACATACCCCGTACACACATACGTTTGTACCTGTATTTTTTGGGGTAACTTGGGTCAAATTTTTTTTCCTCGGGTTATTTCGTCTTCAACATTCACACTCATCATTTTTTATTACCAAGGTTCTTCTATTAATAATATTTCTCAACGTTTTATTCACAATAATATGAATCAACAGATATAAATAGAATTTTCCGTATTTCGCGATGACTGAATCCAGTTAAAGTAATATTAAAGTACAGATCAAATAGAATTGTCCCATTCTTGAAAAACTTATTGAAGTCAATATGTAATGATGGAAATGAACAATCCACGATTGATATGAAAGTGGAATAGCAACAAGAGTGCTACTAATTCTCCCACATATTCGGATTATGAAAAATATGAAATGTGGTTCTCACGGAGTTTGAATGGACGCCCACACTTTATATGCGTATCGTGGGAGGATCTAGCCATGAGCAATTCTTTTGTGACAGCGATGTGCAGGACATTGTCCATTGAGTGCGCACGCAGCAAAACAGGTCCTAGAGATGACCTGTGTCCCCTTGGAATCTTTTCAAGACGCCGTACGCAGTCTCACTATTCTCTTGTGAAAAACCCCTTTCGTGATTTTCGATCAAAATAAATCATGTGGGTATACACTCATGGTTCACCAGGTGATATTCACCAGGTGCTTTTGCTTCATTCATATGCTCCTCCGAATAATAGTTCCCACACATTCTATATTTCCTTTCGTACCGTAACAATTGGCGTATATGTTCGAAATTAATATTATTCTCGTTATCACGTTGTAACAACAACAACAACAACAACAACAATGACATTAATAATAATAATAATAATATTATTAATAATTGTTCTTGTGCTTTTAAAACTTTTATTGTATGATCGATGGCTCTAACTGTGGAGGTGATAACAATAGTGAGATATGAAAATAAAAGGTTGTTTTTACAATGAGACGATGTTGAACGCACTGAATCGCATAATCCCGAGATATTGTGTTGTCCAGTATAGTGAAACATCACCAACATGTAGCTTAATTAGAAACTTCTATCCCAGTGCTCGTTACATTATTCAAAACATTCTCGGGGCCGCCCGCAATTTGGGCGCGATGCCCATGCAACCGCAAAATACTCAACGTGTAAACTTTTGATGAACCCTCAACTGTCATGCATGCGCGTGTTTTACTATTCAATATACATAGGCTCGGTGTGAACAAAAGTAGTTGTAGCATCGAAAAAACTATATGGGAATGAGTGGGAAGTACTGCAACAGTCAAATCTAATACACTACTAATACGAAATGAGGTATACTGAATATATATATATGTATATATAGATTGAGGACAGTTAATTTGGTTTACTCGAGTGTCATTACATCATGTTGACGAGTTTCGGTCAATCGCATTCCATTCCTCATTAATGGACGCTTCACCAATTTCCTACTAAATGGAAATGAAAGAGTATTCGTTTGTGAGGATGGAAATCTGTTGGTTTCCTCATATTCCTAAAAAAAATACCGATATTTATTTTTTTTCTAGGAGTTTTCGATTGTAACCTGAAATTTGAGTGGTGATTGTAGCAAGTCTGTTTCTTCGCTGTCAAAGAGAAAACTAATCGATATCTTATGACTGTTCCAATACGATTTCTTTTACCAGTTTGCTTTGCCCCGGTGCTCAGATCTACATATGGTGAAGTGCCCCCCCTCATAGAGAATACCGCAATTGCGATTGGTCTGATTTTACAATAGTAACATATCGTTATTGTAATGAAAAAAAACTCTCCCGTAGCGTTATTGAATTACATTGAACGAATGAGATTGTTGCAATGGCTGACATTTATGATCATCTGGCAACACTGGAGTGATAAATACAATCGTTTATTCGCTAATAATTGTAGTATGTGCGAAATTAATGATGTGACAAAATGGGATATGTATAAATTTGGATCGAAGTAACGGTGTTCGGAATATGATTAAAGAATAAGGTATAGTATATATTTTATTGTTTACAATTTATGCATGAGATAGCGTGACCGTTTTTTCCCCTCACTTCAAGGCCGTCGCATCACATACACCGAGGTTTTTAAAATAACGAGCTTCCGGTGTCTATGTATCTATACAGTGTGGGAGCACGTTATTCCCATCGGTGAAGTGCCCAGCTTACTTATGGAAAGATTTTCCATGGGCTCGCGAGATCTTTACGATCGACCTCTTTCACAGCAGATGAGCGACCGCGTCTATAAGCCGCAATGCGTGTACATGCTCATGTTGAATGTATGAATATATATATATATATATATATTTATATCTATGAGACAAGAAAGTCCGATACAAAATGAGTGGAGAGGGTATAGTAGTGTAAAGAGGGATAGAAAATGAGTGAGAGAAAGAGCGAGAGCGTTATGACAAAAGAGCGCGAAAGTGGGAGGAATATTTGAAAACATCACTTGTTATTACTGCCGTACCTCCCTGAACTTGTATTCGTCTTCAACAGTAATTCATACTCATTATTATATATTTAAATGGCATTGTGAATGAAACACAACTTTTTTTCATGATCTTTATGGAATGATAAATACGTTTAGATTCATCGAGAGAGTGGCTGATCTATTTTTTTCATTCAATTTTATGGATGGGGTGCAACAATATGAGGTATATACCTGTTATGATGGTGGAAGAGTCATAGAGGCAGAAGCAGGTACTAGACAATATAAAAGTGATAGATATGTGGATTCTTGTGAATAATCTTTAATCGTATGCACAGATGGGAGACGAATGTAGAATACAAAGATGAGAGGGGATGATGATAATGAAGACAATTATGGAAGTGAGGCGAGTTTGGAGACACTTTGCATTCTGATGGTGTATTTTGTGCACTATGTGCCCTCTGTGTATAAACTGTAGGTATACAGTGACCTGTGGTCAGGTAGGTATAGCACGTTACATAAGACCATAGTGATGCTTGGAAGAGGTGTGACCCTCGCGGGACAAGTGAACAGTCGACAAAGCATATATAATGCCACCAGATTATTACTCAGAAGGCGTTCGCACCTTGGAAGGAGGGTCCCTCGGACAATGGTGGACAATGGGCCTGGGAAACCGAGAGCACAAACACCATAAATATTCCGTCCTCTTCCCGTATTTATATATGTTCTTTGTCATGTTTGTACTAAAATACATATACCCTATATATAAATTTTATTAACAAGTGAGAATATCTCTTATCGATTTGTTCCTGAACTATATTATTTTTCTCTTGTTTTCATTCTGCTATAAACGCCTTCATGTTCGTACGCATATAATTAACCGAAAATTTATTTTCTGAATCACTCTCATGAATTTAGATTAATATTTCGAGTATCAACAATCAAGTATGTAATATATACAGATAAGCCATTTTTTTATACGAGGGAGAGCTGCTCATAGTGTACGGAGCAATAACCCATCTTCGACTGAATTCACGAAAAAACCCGATGACATCGTATTTCAAGGGGAAATTGCCCACCACCAGATTGGTTAGACGATATATAGCTGCGATATACTGACAACGGTGACAGTACGATCGAATTGAGTGTACAAAATGAAAAGAATTCCACCGTAATGAAGTAGCTTGATTCATTTCGGATTTATTTTTTCAATTGCTGTCATATAATTATGGATAAAGGGGGCCAATATTTCTATCCATTTAAACACATATCTCCGAAATATTATTGGGGGGTTACCTAAGAGCTTATTCTCACATGTCTAATATATCAATCGTGTTTATAGGAAGAAGTTTCATGTTTATAAATTAATTGGCGGGATTATATCTGTGTACAACTCAATTTCATTCCTTTTTTTTCTCCTTTTCCAATGACGTTTGGCATGTAAATAACAATGCGCATTATCGAACAGTAGCTCGACGGTATAATCGTTGTGCGGTGATGTCCGAAAAAATACCCAGTACTGAATTCCACATTTCAATATTCATTTGATAGAACATATATGAATAGAGAGTCTGTGTTATGGGTAACTGAGTAGCATGTAGACATAGTGGCGGTAGTAAAACACTGAAGCCCAACCGAAAGATCATATATGTATTTTTTTGCAATAAAAGCAGAGCACACCAGTGAAGGTGAGAATGAATTTTGCAGTTAGTCTTACCTGGGCACGTGTTGAACCCTCTGAGCAAGAGGAGGAGAAACAAAAAAGGGGTATGCATACGCCACGCGCCTGACATTCAGAGGTTAATCTAAGAAATCAAGTCAAAGTAGTTTTTTGTTCTGTATTTCTCGGCAAGTGAGTGTAGGAATACACATGCAACGTATATATTGTATATTGGAGTTTGTCTGTGTGGATGGATATGTGTTTGTGTTCACGTGAGAGAGAGAGAGAGAGAGAGAGGCAGAGAGACAGAGAGGCAGAGAGAGAAAGAGAACGGGAGAACGAGAGATGAGTGTGGAAAGGGCTATTCTGACAATCCGGGTTGCTTCAAAGACAATATTCAATGGATACACTAGACATATGCCGTACACGTGCCAACAGCGGTGTGTTACACGCACTTTTGTTTACAAAATAACATACAGACCGAGCTACGTCGGCACTCACGTACATATTTGGACCATCCGTTTGAACGCAATGTCTATCGGACTAATTGATCTCTATAATATTTCATGGTCGTATGGTAACATTCGCATATTATTCATGACAGTGTACATATGCATCTATCGACAATTATTAAAAATATATATATTTACAAGGAATATGCCATTTAAAATATATTTTCATTCACTCGATTCATGCATGCATCAATCGTATACGACACAAAATGTGTCGACAAATTATTCAAGTAGGACATAATGGAAAAATAAAGTTGATGGCAAGGACAATATATGTTGCGATTATGGATTGTGATATTTTTTCTTCGCAGCGTCATTGTGCAAACTAAAGAATATTGCAGTAATGGCAATTAAGATACCAGCGTTGTGTGTATATTGTAGACATGGAGGTGAGAAGGGGGGCAAAAAGTAAGAGAGGAAAAGCGAGGAATGGACGGAAGAGTATTGCCAGCAATCAAAATAGTTATATATTGCGATAGTAGTGAGAGAGTATTTAGAAAAGTTGCGCATGGCAAGACAATCCCGCTCCACAGTTTTTTCACGTGTTATGATTTTTTCAGTGTACTCCTTGATGTTAACACAGCCACATAAAAAATTGACATTGGACAATAGTAATCAGGATTCTTCTTTTGTAAATGAAAAATTGAAATATTTTTCAGTGTATAAATATTGAGGCAGTTACTACAGATGTAAACACTGACAAGATCTTGAGTTTCCCATTCACTCGTACACAAAATATTTTTATGTAGCACTTCTTCAGTTTCTACTTGTTTTACAGTCCGTCGTGCACGGCTAGTTTTTGTGAGAAACCTCTAAGATTATTTCTTATCTGTATGAAATTGTCTGCATTTAAGATGAAATAAAAAAAGTAAAATCATGTAATATCAGAGCATGTGTGGATATGTAAGGGGTACGTAAATGAATTGAGGTTTTCTGTGGTGGAGCGCGACGAATGTTAGGCTAATGTAATGCGTGATTGAAAATTGCACATTGTTGTGACGATAAATTCCAAAATACTGACGGATAACTTATTATATTTTAGGAAATAGAATGATAAAAGGGGAAAAAAAAAGTTAAAAAAGAGTTGGTTGAAATTGTTTACCTTGCGCGATCCGAACCGCGGGCATTTTGATCCTCATGATGACGTCCGCAATCCTGACAATCGCGCGTATACTATTCCGTCACGACGATATAGTTATGGTTGGCAATTGGTACGTAAAATTTGCGTTTCCTGGTTGTAACTTGTTTACGTTGTCAATTGATGAGGCCTAACCATAAGTAATTATTTCCTCTTCTTTCTTTTCTTTGTTTTCTCACACGTCTCGTTTGTTCGTGTCTCAAAAATCGACATTCGTCTTTCAAATCGGTAAAATGTAGTTTGATTGAAAGTATGTACGAAAATTTTCTTCCAAAGTCATACGCGGCGTACGATGCGAAGTGATATTCAACTCTTCGCGCTTCTTTTATTTTTCCCCAGACTGACGCACAGAAAATACTTGAAATGTCATACAATGAGTTATACTCTTACAGGCCGTCCGTATGATTTTGTATTGTATATAAACAATTCTTCTTCCACATATCATCTTATAATTTGAGCTGAATATATATTAGTGCGCGAAACACACAGTGACTATCTCATTTGTGTGACAATCGCGGATAATGTTCGTTCGCGACAGGGCTGTTGACAGCTTCATCAGGGGATCGAGTGATGGATAATCAATTAGATTCACGTTCACCAATATTTTGTATGGTATAATGAAAAACCAAATAATGTCACCCGCGAGTACACTTGTAACGAGTTTTGTGTTTGTCATCACTTGTAGAACCGCATGTGCTTTCAAAAAAACCGATGACGCGAAAAGGAAAAGAACAAAAAATAAAATAAATATAACAAACTTTTGAAAACAGTAAAAATTGATAAAGATAATGTATGTTACACAGATTTGTAAAATAATCCACACAACTATACTATTTGATCGTAAATATAAACTGACTGAAGAAGGATTCACATAACACTGGATAATTATTTGTATGGATTTATATTCTTCTTATTTTTATCCATGTATCGCTTTTCCTTCACAGGATGCGTCGCGGTTTTATCCCATTTTCTTCCGCAATCGTTGATTGACAAGGAAGAAAATAATTATGAAGAAATATTGATGAGAAAACAATGTGTTCTCCGTGTGATAATGAACAAAGCAAATTTTATAAACGATTGGAAGATAACGCACTATGTGGTTTGTAATAAAGCAACTGATATATTATAATGTAAGGGAAAATTTAATTGTCGCGTATTTCTGTTATAATGTAGATCCGTCACTAGTTTTTATGATGGTCTTTTGGTGCTCGTGGTCCTGATACGTCGGATGCTGGTGCTCCGGCGTGGACCAGCGGCGATGATGGTCCGGCATGGGTCGTATCTCTGAGTGGACTGTGCCGGACGTGCGCCTAGTCGTGGCATTCGGGAGCTGGTGTCGGGCACTGCGCTTCACTTCGGATGTATTCGGTGTGCCTCGGCGCCACGCCGGACACCCCACGCGTCCTGGGGTAGTTTTCACCCTTGGAGTGGGGGTAAGTTGGTATGCGCATGGGAAAGTATGTTCAGTGTGAGTAAGCAGGAGGGAATAGTAACGGATAGTAACTTCAATGAGAGAAAAAGGGATATGTTGATGCAGAATATGAGAGAGCAGTCAAACATTGAACTATCGCGTGTGTAAGAGAGGGGGAGGCAGTAATAGTATGACTGTATATATATACATATGTATGTGTGTTGAGTATATGGTTGATGCCGTGAGACTGAGAGAGATAGAGCGAGAAAGAGAAAGCGGGAGATATACGTTGTGTCAACGAGTGGAAAAGACAAAGTCGCTGTTTACAAGTAGAGGAGAGGGTATGGATAATGGGTGAGTGTGAGTGAGCAAGAAATATCGTGACGTGAAATGAGAAGGGGGAGAAAATAGAGGGGAGATTGTAGAGTATAGTAGGGTTGCGGGTGGAAGGAGGACACGAAGACCGCACGATTTTACACAGGAGAGTGGGGAAGATGAACCGCGATCCGCGCTATCGTGGTGGGGAGTGAGTATCGTGAATGTATATACACAATTTTCTACTTCTAAACTAAATTCAACATCATCCCGCGCGTTCTACTGAGATATCATAAATGTATATAGACACTTGCAACATCTTAATACATCATTATTACATTTTTTCCGCATATTGCACATAGGAGTGTCCGATAATCCACAAAACTACCCAGTACATATTGTTCACATTATCTTCATTCATTTATAATTGTTTAATAAATTTTTGTTAATGCATCACGGGGAAATATGATTTCTTGAGATTTGTTTGAGGACGGTATTATCAGGCCCGCCTGATTGACATGACATTTCAAGTAGAAAATTGAAAATTCTCATGAACAAGTGAAATGAAATGACGGAGAATCGAGTGATTAAAGTGATTCAAATGAACTAATAAATTATTTCTTCATTATATCTGGTTATATAGATGCTTTTTCAAAATACGCTTCCATTTATGTAGTCTTAACAATTGGGAGCGCGATGAGTCTTCGCTGCGATTTTAAGTATACTACATACTGTATATACATATGTATTGTATAAATATAGTAAAATGAGAGTACAGTATGGGAGGAAAAAATGAGAAGCGGAAACACGTGCCGATGCGAGAACTTGGCAGCTTTAGGGAGCGTTAATTCTGGACACCCGTTACAGGGAGACAAACGTCCAAAGGGTGAAAAAAACATAGATGCGGACCATTCTCAGCGGCGATGGCCGCACACTCCCTCTTTCTTCATCATGTTTTTTCTCCTTCTTCTCATCTCCATCACCAACAACGCATCCTGTTCGGGGTTTTAAAGATTATTTTTACTTTAAGACAAAAAAGATCTGTCTGGTGACTATATACGAAATGGGCACATGTGTGCAACGCATCGCGTGGCGCTATGTACTATGTACGTCCAGCGATATTTTGCCTTTCCTTCACCCCGCACAGTTATGTGTCTCATTCGTCGTGGGAGTTTTAAAGCGTGTGAGTCCCATTCCGAGGATGTATACATATCCAACGAATATTCAGAACACGTGAGCAATATATCTCGAACTGCCCTCTGCATAGATGAAATTACTGACGAGTTAAAAAACGAAAAAACTCACGAATCGAATCTAATATGTATGTAATTTGTGGGCGCATTCAACAATATAATTTTCATTCTGCATTAATTACATATTTTCTGTACAGAATATATTGTAACGTTTATGCATATTTTGCAAATTCTACACAGACAATTGTACCATTAGATCATTACATAGATTTGCAAGGAGCTATGCATATTTTATATATATATATATATATAAATGTAAAGAACATTGGAATCAAAAAAGTAAATGACGAGTGAGAATTTGGAGTATTTCTACGCCACTGAAGTGTTTAAAATATATGTATACAGTGTCCATGCATAGCGGCCAGATACCAAATATAAATCCAGGGACGGTGGATGTGCATAGACCCCTTGCCAAGGGTGTTTGGGTGGGAATTGGAACATTATAATTCACTCGAAGATACCGATATTCATTCTCTGGTTCTGATCTTATGCGCTCATCTATTTTTTTCCATCATCTCTTCTTGTTTTCTGTGTCATCCTACTATTCAATTTCTGCCTATAGAGGAAGTATTGTTATTGTTCGCACTCGTTATCGTCAATATAAGGATTCAATTGCCTCCTCCACTACATGCATTATATATAAATAAACATATAGATATATATGTATTGAAATTCATGTGTTGAAAACTATGAAGATCACATATGTATATGTATATATATAGGCGACTTGCCAGGAGGCCGACACGATTTTTCGATCCCTTTCCCGGACGCCCTCATCACGATAACTTAAACTTATTTTGGACTCTCTCCTCTCCAGATGTCCCAATGTCGATGGTTCATTTCAAAGATAATTCATCCATCAGTGAGGTTATGTTGGGAATATATTTTTCTCACAAAATAAATGTGCTACTTGACCAAATTTTTGTTTAATAGAATTTGTATAAAATTTCTTTCCCATGTCTGTTCTGTTTTATATTGAGGGGAAGAATGTAGAGAGAAAAAAAGTTAAGTGCAAAAAAACAGGACAATAAAAAATGATTCTGAGGAGACGACTTTCGCACGACCAAATGGGAGTCATGTTGGTACGTTCGAGATTACAGGGGGGGTCTTTTTGGTGGTTCATGAATGCCTATGAAAAAATACGTGTACACATTGTCGATATAGTCGAGATGAGGGGCAGAGGTGAAATTGAAAAGAAAAAGTTTCTTCATATTAATCCCCTATCCACTATATTATCCTCGACTCGCGATTAAGCAGATATATACAAATACATTCTCACCTATCGTATATGCATATGAACTTATTCAATTTTAGTTAAATGCTTTATCTCTACTTTTTCTCTATATACCCTGTCATGGTACCATTGTACCTCAATCGACGTCTTTATGCACAAAAGAAAAGAGAATGGAAGAAGATAAAATAGAAAAAATAAGAGAGAAATCGGCTCCGTAATCTCGAGAGTCAGAAAATACGGTTCTTATAATTTCATTTTCCACCTTTTTTTTTCGTCCAACTAAGTTTGGTAAAAAAAGAATCGTGGGGTAGGGGACTCAGTATTGCCGGAACTATGATGCGGACGGAAACACCTTGTGTAGAACGGAGCAGGGATAACGCAGGGGAAAAAATCCTTACGGTACTCTCGGTGGCACAGATTCTCCCGCGACCGGAAGGTGCTGGTAAAAAATGCCAATGGACAAAAACTTAAAATACTGCTAGACTGTTGTATACGAGAGGTGATGGGGCTGTGGTACTGTAATAGCCCTCCCTCCAATATTGTTGAAATTTTTCGATGAATCGTGAGAATCTGTTTTTTTCGCCTCTTAATATTTTGTGTTATAAAAAATTATGTCCAGTGTGGGAACTGGAATTTCCGCAGGTGATTGAAATAATTCGATTGATTAGAAATTACCGATGGGATAATTTTTTCAATGCATTAAATATAATGCCACAATGAATTAGGATTGAATATGTTCGCAAATAATTCATACATCAAACGATGCGTATACCACCAGGTTCATGTAAGATACATAGAGAAGATTGATGCGAAATCGCTATGTATGAAATATCAATTGCCGTTTACGATACTGCAAAACGTAGAATTCAAGCCGTTAGTTCTGGGTCCCGTAGGATCATTCCTTTTTCTTTTTCTTTCTTCTTCTTCATATACACACTTCTTGATGGGTGATGCGCGCGCGCCTCAATACATTCCCTTGCGTAGCAGGGTCGTCTAAGCAGATGGCTGGCTAAGGGGTAAGAAAAAAAATTCTAAAAGCATGGAAGAAGAAAAAACAGGGTTTATAAAAAGTGATTGAAAAACGAAGGGACGCACGGGGCAAATAGACCCCAAAATTGACGCACCGATGGACCACGTGTGTTTTTTACTTGTATATCCAAGTTCTAATCTTCTGTTAGAATTCAGTTTGAGTAAAATGGCGAAAGAAACCGAAATAAAATGATAAATATCTCACACACCCAATGCACTTATATTTGATAGCATGAGTTATCCAAGCTAACTATGTACATTACACGTATCGAATTCATACATATCATATGTACCATTTCATGCGTACGTAAATCTGTACACATGTTAATATTACCGGTAGACAATATGTTTTACTAGATGGAGGCTAATTTGACATTTTACGATGAATCATTTTATATAACTGTACAATATCCCGTGATCTATTTACAATCCTGGATGACCCTCGAGTTCAGGTAGAAAAATCGAGATGCAGAAAAAAAAAGAGTCTCAGTTTCGAATACATTCATATATATATATATATAACGCACGAGAGATGATTGTGAATTCGTGGACGGAGACCAGATGACCGGGCGTGGGAAGCTTCTATTCTACGTCTTTTCAATACATTTTTTTTCCGCTCTTCGTCTAATGTTCCTTTCAATGGCCAGTTTCTCTATTCCACCCATTCTCTTCTTAATATCGTCGGCCCATGATCGTCATGCCTCACTTTATACTGATAATGCAAGTGCCATTTATGGTCCAATTTATATACGTGCATATAGGATAAAAGACAATCATATTGCAGTAAGTACACTTACATACATATATATTTATACATATACGAATATACAGACTTGTATCAACTGTATACGTATAATAGTTTAATCATCAATTAATTCCACTTCTTGCCTTTTCCTTACATCTCACGATGAACTTGAAAACTTTCTTCTATTCATAAAACAAATACATACTCATATATTGATTGATTTAACAAAGCTGAACCGTGCAGCATTTAAATCTTTTGTTTCCACGATTCAGAAACAGTGAAATACAATGAACTGGCCAGGGGTCAGTAACTTGTCAAGACATGAGTGAGACCATGACGATGCTCCGAAAATAGTCTTGTATATGTCCTTTGATGATTGGAACATATATATAAGTATATATATTTTTAAAACCTCGAATTTGTGTGTGCGACCAGAGTATACGGATCTTACATACATGCAATGTACTTGTATAAATATGCGACTGCAACTTTATATACTTTTGTTTAAGATTTTCAGTTTTATGTGTCGAGTTGAGCTAAGAAAGAATGATGATTATATTTTGTGACTTGAAACCATGTGCGCGCGCGTATGATACATCGTCCGAATAGTGCGCACGAATTTCTCTCCCACTTGGTCGTCACCCATTTTTTTTCTCGCCGCAAATATAATAAGAAGTCGTGAAAAGAAAAAAAAAACGAGGCGCGCGCTACGTGAGAATGCAAGCACGAGAACGAGAACTCGAATCCCCGAGCTCGGACAACTGCGTAGTGTACTGTAACACATACACTGTGCTATGTAATATACATGTGTATACGAATATTCTCTTCACTCATTTATGTAGGCATAAAGAAATGGATAGATAGTCAGTAATATAAACACACGACCCATCTTCAGGCACGTTTACGCAGAGAGCAGTGAAAGTCTTTGGCGGGTTATCTGCGCCTGCACACTGAAGAAGGACTCGAAATTTTGTGTACTATAATATATTATAATATACGGCCAGTATATGGTATAATTGGTGTTTGTCAACGCTTGAAATATCACACGATTTTCGGTGATCTATATATAGACTAATTCTTCGAAAAAAATTTGCTCAGACATTCGAGAATCATTCATGACAGAACATCGTTGCGAAGTTTTGAAAATTAAAATCTTTCTTTCTTCGCATACTCTCCAAATATGTACCACAAAGGAACGCGTCTACTCATATCGGTAATTATTGTTGGGTGATTCCCCTTCCAAATTACATTTTGGAGTTGGGGATTTTCCATCGTAGTCCCACAATTCTAATTCCAACCGTAAATATGTCGATAAAAAATAGTATTTACAGTTTTTCGAAAAGAGAGACTCTGAATATACGTCCTAAAATATTTAGAAAAACATATAGCCGAGATTTTTTTTTCCGATTTTGGCCACATCTCCTACATACGAATATGTACATATTTTGGTGTGTTTTTTTTAAAATGGAAGTTACCTCATGGATCTATATTTGGGTACACCTGCATATGTATATACGTATTGATCCATTGTGTAAATATGCTGTATTGATATGATTGGTTTTCATGTATACTGTTTGAAATCGCAAAGTCAGTACAACCAAATTTTTCACGCATTGCCGAGACTATTGTAAGAAGCAAGTAGGCTGCTCGCGTGTCATGTTCGCCTATGATTGACGATTCACAGAGTAGGGACAGACCATACGCAACCGATTGGACGACAACAGACATCGAGAATGACGAACACGTTTCATTCACTTTCTGCTTCTTTTTTCCTCTTCTTTCCTCCCCATGCAACACACATTTCTGCACTCTACCTGATTATGATCGCTCGGTTAGGCGTACGACGATTTTTTCGTCGGCACAGTTGTTGGGCAGTTGTTGGACGGTGCGGATTAAAGCTCTGCTACAAAAAACGTGTTGACCAATCCCTCCCGTACACAATCGGTCTTCATCTCTTCACATCTATGCCTATACAAATTGCAACTGCGAAGCACGTGTGAGCCTTCCCAATAATGTCCTTGTCACAAACCTTTTATGTCGAAAATAAAATTTTTTAAAACATTTAGCGCCATCATACTCACTAATATGATTGGATATATTTATTGGGAGGAGGGATAAAGGGGGAGCAGCCACAAAAAATATATTGGAGCGAGAAGTCAAAGATATGACAATTTCCTGTACACAGTTCAGCGCTTGAGGCGCCGTTTGAATAAATTTTCCTACTATACATACACAGGATGTGCCGACAAATCGTTTTAGATAAATTTTCAGATTTTCCTGGGGTGTCTGTTTTTTTTTTTTTTGAAAGAGAAAAAAAGCGCTGCAGAAAATAGGGGGCTGCGAGGGCGCGAGAGAGTGGTATGCGCAGGGTAGGGAGCGTGAAGCGGCGAGCGGAAGGCTAAACCGGGCAGAATAGCGTGCAGTACAATATACATGTGTATGTATAGGCTGCTGAACGTATAATACGCGAGACGATTAATCGTTTTATGTTCTCTCTCGGACTACACAGTCAAGGAAAGTACGTCAACCTTGCGAAATTTTAGTTTACGCAGCCGCATGCTCGCGCCCGTATCAAAAGTTTAATTGAATTTTAGACCAAAGGCCGATGTACACTGTGCACTGCAACCAACATTGAAATCCTCATATTCCTGCCACCTTTTCTACCTATCTCCTCACCACGACCAACACCATACATGTCATATATATATATATGCTCTTCTACGTACAAAATAAAATGGGCACATCATATAATATATGTATCTTACATTTGGTCACATTTCTTTATATATCGTGCCAGATTCTGTTAGTCATTATGGAATAGCTACTGTTCCTATTGCTCTCGTTTTTTTACAATTCCAAATACTTATCAATAATTTTCTGTAAATCAATGTTTTAAGCAAACATATTGTATTGAATGTAAATAGATGGGACATGTTTAAGTGTTAAATATGTTTAGTGATTTCGTATATAGTAAAGATGCTGCATTCTTTACGTAATACAGGTGAACAATCGGTTGAGTACTCGGTTCGTATTTATTGGAATGCATAATTGCTAATTTATATACAGTCTCACACCCCGGTTACTCATGTGGGTTAGATCGAAATTATTGTATCGGCTCTCACGCACCTGTCCTAAGCGATGCGGGTATCATTGTAGATCAACTGACCAATAGTACACTCTTATTCTTGTCACAGACATGTAAACAAATGGATGAATAAAGTGTTCTAGTATATTCAAGCGATTATCATTATTATCAACACAATAATCATCATTTTCATTATTACTGTTATTGATTCTGTTATTGTTATTGTTGATTTTGCTGTATTCATTTTGCATTTATATATTACCCTTCATACTATAACTATAGCAAATACACTTCTCTTATCTCTAACAGTACGACCCGCATATTGAAGTGACGCACATGAGTGTCCGTCGTCGTGGAATATAAGGTGGCTCATGGTCGTTATAAACTACAGTTTATATATTCTTTATAAATGTACTACAAGTCGGTTGTAATTTTTACAGTGCCGCGGTGTGTAACACCAGGGGACCCCCTAAACAATAGGACACATGTCAAAACAATGAGTACACAGGTGCGGGAATCGAAGGTGACAGGAATCGGCGCCGATTGCGTCATCAATACTCACTATTCCAGTTGCTTTTCGTTCTATCAGCTCGCGGTCACCTCAATGACTTGAGGTTAAGCTACAAAAATTATCCTCTATGTTACGAATATAGACTACGGTATATGATCACCAAAAAATGTGGTAAACAAATTGGTGGAATGAGTGGAATGCATGATTGCATATCCTTTGGCGTACGGAAATGAAAGTTTCGCAGATTCATTTATTCGCGGGAGGAAATTTTCAAACACCCAAGCGTCAAAGTGCGCGACGATCAGTACACATAGCACCAGCTGGGTATACACCTACACATACATACACACACACTCGCGAATATATACGTATATTTGGACTGAGGAAGCATTTATAGAGTCACTTTAGCCATCATAATCCCGTGTAAGGCGTTCGGGTAAATCGGATTCTGTATGTGCATGGACGTATATATGTAGACACGTATATACAGATTATATATATATAGATAGAGATGAGAGAAGAAGGGTTAATTGAACGTTTTAAATTGTATAACAATATATTACGCATATTACTCCACATATCAATTCAAATGCATTTAGATATTTAAACATATATGTGTGCATGTATAATAAACGGATATATAATAATATACATATAGTATTAACTCTAATGAATTGCTACATGTCGATGAACGGAAATGTTGTGTGCATGTATGTCAATACACATTTGTATATCAAAGTTGAGTGTACAATTGTACATTGAGTGGAGCACAAAAGTATGAATATATCATACACTACAGACACGGTACAGTGACAAAATCAGTGATTATCGGGAATTCAATACATATGTATACATATATATATACATATATATATATATATCTTCTCTAGGACAAGGAACTCATATTAGTCGTATAATTAACCAGTAATTCCTGTGAACTGTCGATTTATATTCGGAATTTCCGCGACAATTTCATATCATACGTCATAACATTGCGGACATCTACCCTGAGAAAACACAAGCAATTCTTCGAGTTAAAAATTGTGTTTACTCAAGGTGTGATGTATAGTACCGTTCATTCTATTAGTCAAATATTTTATGTATTTTACATTGAGTATAGTCATATATAGATGTTTTTTTTCTTCACATTTTCATGTTTCGTAACTATGAATTGGCTGTGCTTATAATATATACTGAGACGTTGATGATGAAGCAGCGGGTAGAAGGTGGGGTCGCGTTGTCCAAGTTGGAAGAGAATGCTGCGAGAAGAATAACACGTATGCGCAAGAGAGAGAGAGAGGACGGAGAAACAAAAATGACAATCATCGTCATTTTAATGATATGCAAAGATACAGTCGAGTTCCACGACGGGCAAGTGTGGCTACAATAGCATTATATAATGACAAAGACACGGCTGGGTCGAGTGGTACCTTTCGCTCAACAAAAGGCGCGGCGTAGGGTCATCCCACCGGACCGGAACATGTATTGTCCAGTGTACGATCGGTGACTCGAGATGTGAGTTCGCTATCGACAAGGGTCATGTTCGTGTTGGTAAAGAGTCTGAAAACCATTTGAAACTATTAGCCAATCATCGACAATGCAGAGAGACAATACAGGAAGCAGAGCAGTGCTGAACACATTGAAATATGGTTATAAATTAATTATGACGGTATATTATTTCTATCAAACACTTGAAGAGTTCCAATATGAATATCGGGAACGATTATTGTTCTGTTATATTTTATTTTGTTTTTGGTATATGTTTTGTTGATTTTTTTTTTTCGTTCTTTACGTTACCCAATACACTGATTGAACGTATAATCTCGAAATACATGATTCATGGTATTGCGAATACAGTCATTGTGATATGTGGATTTGATTCAGTTAGTGTTGTGTAAGGGATAAAATGATATCTTATAAATGTAGTAACATCCCGGGTATTTTCACACTTTGAGTAAGCATATGTGTGTATACATAAATGTATAGACTTAGAGGAAAAAAGAGTTTATCGTCATTTATTTGAGCAGAGAACGAACGAAAATGACTCGCATTTATAGAAGTTTCAGTTGTGTGTATAACAATATTGTTGGCCCATTCTCATACATATCGGAGATGTGTATTGAAAATTTGGACAATAGTTCTCCGACCATTGCCGACATTTAAATGTATGTATTCATACGCTTATGTGTTGCGTTGACGAGAGGTGTGGTCAAAATTATTCAAACTGACCCGGTCTCTTTTTTTTTCATTTCAGTCTGGGACACTTTCTAGGTTCACCACGCCGAGTCAGTGTTGGCTGCACCCACGTAATTTTTTTTAATATTTCAAGCCGCTGCGTGATGGTGTGTGGTTCGGATCTCTTCTTCTGATATTATTTGCAGTAACGTGTCATGCCAGTCACCAGAAACAGTCAACGAACAAAATTTATGTCGTATTGTAAATCCATTGAGACACAATTATTTCATATCCCATTGCGTGTATGTATATATGCATAGATATAAGTCGATGTGAATAATATACTCATGCATATATATAACTACAGCGTACCACAACATATGAAAATATTATGTTTTTGCGTTGCCGTTGAACATGGAGAAAAGGAATACATGAAATATGTAAGGGTGAAGGAGATGAGACCAATAGCTAGCACCCACTAAATTCCCTACCACATCGTCCACATTATGAACGAACAGTGACCGAAGCTGCGGTCTATATGCCATGACATGTTCTCTCCCCGTTCCAAACCATAACAGATGGGCGGCGCTGAAACCACCAATGTTGATTGATTTGCCATGCTGGTCGCAGCCAAATAAACCCAAGTTACTTTTATTTCCGTACAGACGTATCTTCGTCCGTATTCTGTTTCCACCGAAAAAAAACATAAAATCAAACATTTCTCACTGAAATTGAATCACATTTCGCTTCATATTTTGTCATTCATCAGTTGTAATTCTTGTTTTAATCTTGATTTGCATGATAGTGGAGATGCGATATTTGATATAACTATTATTATTGGTCTGTATGAGATGCGGGAACAAAATGGTAATTGCTTATAAACATATACAAATGATCCGTACGCAAAGAGTGGAATTGTTTGTATAATTTATATGGCTTTCGATGAAAAACATATTGTTGTGAGACTCAGAGTATCAAGTGTGAAATAATCCCATGCTCAGTTGGCACAAGAGATCATTCTTAACTCTATGGTCACATTCAAATATATATAAGTGATCGTGTATTTTAGTAATATGCATTGGTTGATTCAAAGCGAAATAGTGAGAGTTCATAGGATACATCTACGGTAAATCGGCACGACTCCATACTACGCTATTTTCACTCGTATTAGCGTTTGTACGTACATACCGAGCGTGTAAATATATATATATCAGCACATACGGTGTGATGACTTGGTGACTTTTCATCTCCACTACTAGTGTAGCGCATTCAAGAAAGATGCAGTTATGGCGATTAGATGAGGACTAGGTGAAAGAGGGAGAAGAAGTGAGAGTGCGAGAGTCAAAGTAAGAGCGTGACCAGTAACGAGTGGGAGATGTTGAGGGTAGTGGAAATAGCGGTCGAGCAACGAGAATGGCGAATTGGCGAGTTGGACGAGGTAGAGGGGTGTATAAACTGCAGGATGAGTTCAAACCCTGTGCATTTGATTCTATATACGATTCGGGTTTAAAAAACACCAACCACATTCAAACACGCATAGATATTTTACATGTATATGTCTTTGTATATATAGATATACTAGGTAAACAAGTAAGATAACGAGGACGGGGGCATACCGTGTACGATATGTCTATACTTGTTCGCGAGAGTGCAACTCATGCGCTCGCGCGGGCACTCCGATATATAGGGCAACTGTAGTCTCACGGTTTCCGCGCGCTATTCATCTGCATATATGTATGCAGCCGCCGACACGAGACTTGGACGCCGGTATCATCACTATACTACATAGTATATACATAAAGCTTTTATATATCGTGTGATTACACACAATATACTGACATTAAACGCATACAAACCACTATCTTCATTTTTCATTGTGAACAATATCTATAAACGTATGGAAAATTTAATGATAATGATTCTTGAATTTTCAATTGGCGCGTACATTTGATTTTATTCTTTCATTTTGGTCGTAGAGTACTTGTGTTTCTGTTACAACTACAATGAGTTATAAATTGATATGAAATAATAGTATGATGTGTATTTATAAGTATAAATCAAAGCAAAATGTCATTGGTCGCATTGTGGGGAGGAAAAAAGTAGTCGGTATAAGGACATTGCGTTGAAATCACAATAACGTTTAATGAAACCGCTGGAAAGACCAACGTCACCCGAAGTTGGATGTCTAGCGCTATACAGATGTATGTAGGTGCCGCGGATATAGACGCGTCCTCTGGTTCGTGTGGTGGAGCCTCGTTAAATCGTGACGCTGCGAAGCGGTATTCAGATTGTATTGCGCTCTTAGCGGTTTCCACCAATTTTTCTTTCCTTATGAGATGCTGTATAGCCGCGACAAAATGGCAAAAATATTTTACTATAAAACACGAAAGAAACGCGCTGGTCAAACCGCGGACAACGACTATTTTCTCTTGTTTTTTGCCACAATATATATTTATATAGTATAAAGTCACGTGTTGAAATGAAAGAATAATAGGAATATTAAAGCAGCAACATCATCAAGTTGATTATACAATGAACAACTATATATGTGTTTAATATGATGCAAAAACATTTTTTTTCTCTCATTATATAGATGTATATATATACATATATATGCAAACAACAATTATTTCGGTATATGTACAGAATCGGGAAATATATATTATAGATACTTCACGGGAAAGCGACAAGATCCATATCACAATACGGATGTATAGGTAATAGACGTCTCAGTAGAGCCTGAGAATGTCTCGGCTTCACAGCAGTCCGCCATATAGTCATAAACACACAGACACATATATATATTATTCTCTCATTCTACTGAGTTGAATCTCTTTACATCAGCAGCTCTCACTCCCACCGGCCAATTTGATCATACTCGTGAAAAAATATATCTTCCCGTATGTGTGCATGCACTCGTTTATATCAATTTACCATACACATTATTTATGGATATCCTACGCATAGATGAAGCTACATATAAGTTCTTGTAATTTCGTAAATCCAGCGATTGTACTTTCAAACATCGCGTCCGAAACATTCCTACAGAATGTCCTCTGCTACAACGAAACTGCAGTATTCTCTTTTCTGTCAATGTCTAATCGAATAAATTATGCACCGACGAATAAAGGATGTACATTAGACTCAAATAGAAAGATAGAATAAAGCAAAAACGAATTGGTAACATTGTCTTATTGGAAATCGACTAAAATGTGGTATATTTAATGAGACAAATATTGATTATACTGAATCTATATGAAGAACAATAATCGAAATTTTGTTTGGAGAGTGATTGTTTCAACATGTCCTTCGATTGCGCATACCAATATCTACGATAACATATTCTCATTCAAAGTTGCAATACAAAAGTAATCATTTTATTTTTTTCCCGACACATAATTTCACACGGTCTATATAATATGGCGCCTGACGCCAAACCAAAGATGTGGAAGGAGAAGAAGATGAAAAAGAAGAAGAAGAAGACGAAGAAGAAGACGAGGAAGAGGAAGCTGAAGGAGAAAAGAAGCAGGGTATGACGCTATATGGAGAGGAAGGAGGAGAGAGAAGGAGAGGGGGGGAGTGTGCGGCGCACGTTGCTCGATCTAGCAAAGTGAAAGTTAGATGTGTGGGCACGGGATGCGCACGAATTCATTTTTTCGGCCTCATGGTTATTTTTTCCTACTCTCACATCTTTCCCATGTATCCTTTAGCCTATATGGCCAGCACAACGATCACGTGGTCTCTCTGTGCCATGTTCTGTCTTTACTGTATCTTTCGATACCTGTATACATACATTTATGCACATATATATACATATATATGTGTATGGACATGTATACACACCAGGCAATATAGTAAAGTTACGCGACCGTGTGGCGTTTAGACATATACTCCTGTGGTGGCCTAGCTTCGTGACTTATTGACTTTGTGCTTGTGACATGTCGTATGTATGTATATGTACTGAAAGAGCAGTCGGCCTGATTCGACAATGATTCAAAATATATCGATGTATCTTCTATATAAAAGTATGCAATAACTATTCAAATTATATATTTAACAGTTAATTGTTCATTACTTAAATTATTTTAATGCATATGTGATTCAAAGAAGTTATTGTCGTGGTACAATACATGAGAATGTTGAACATGTAAATATGAGTAAGATATTTCTTTCCACAGTACAATCAGCATTAGACTGCAGGCGAGAGTTCCTTATCACAAAACAAACTTTTCGAAACGGACGTTGTGCAGGCGAGAGATGAAATGTTGTACTGTCCACTGCCCCACCTGTGCCCTTATCTTGACAAACACTGTGTATCCGTTCGTTGAACGTCCGGGCATCGGTCTCCCGCTTTTGTACTTCATGTATACGTACACATAGACACACAGAAAAACGTGGCCTGAGGTGTTATCCGCAATTTTTTGATTATATCCGAGTAAATTCGTATTTAATTTGAGTCAACCATTCAAGATTTCGTAATAGAATTCATATTTTGTACATAAATATAAACGTCTATCTTCATGTCCGAACGATCACTGCTATTATTATATGGGCAGAAGAAAACAGAAGAATAGTTTTTGAAAAACGCACGGATTTGAAAAGTGTCAGTGAGATCTGTAAGCACAGTTCTGACGAGTTATGGATGGTTTCACACTCATAGTATGCCGTCACACGTAGGAGAAGTGAACAGAGAGATGGAACTATTCTCGACCGGATGGTTATATGCGTTATATGACAATAATGGCGACCTCAAGTTCAGACAGACCGTGGTTCAAATAGGCACCGCAGGATTACGATAACTCCTCAAAAAGGACCACCCAAATATAATGAAAGAATGGGAGTTCAGTGAAGATTTGATTCGTTATTATTCGATCATAACATAACACAGCATCACTTTCAAAGTATTTGTATTAAATGCAATTTCATCAACGCAGTGATATAATTACATGAACATGCAGTATATCGGATCATTTGATTTTTGGTAATAAATTCTCTAAATTGTCAGCCATAATATTCGATATAGAACCAATGATGGAAAATTTATACCAATAATATAATCTGGGAAATAATATGATTGTATATTAATGAATGAGTCTGTCTTCTTTTTTTTTCTTCATGTTCTGTAATTGTGTGTAGGCGATAAGGAGTGAGAGGGAGAGGACAGGAGTGTCCATTCGAATATGAAATAAAGGGAAAATAATACAAGACAAATTTTTGAACTATAGTGTTACTGAAGTCCAATGTAGCATGGGGTAGTTATTTTTAAACATCAAGTGTATGATGTTAGTGTTGCGGCCAGGTAGTGTCTTACGCTACGCTCATGGTCGTATGCAACAGATATATATATAATATTGGGAAAAAAGTAAGACAAAGAACGTGCTCAGCACAATGGAAAAACCTGAAAAGAAGATAAATATGTATAATAAACGAAAATCGTACTTTAATATTCTGTTATGTCTTACTACATCTCGCGTCCTCAATGGTACTATCTTTATGATATTTGCGGGCATTATCTTGCAACATACATATGTTGTTATCCATATATTATGAATGTACACACATATAGTTGAGTATTTAATCTGGCTATACTCAAATTTTTTATGTAGTGTGTGCATACATACATACGTACATGTTGTCATTGATATTTATGTATGATGTATTCAATGCAATACTGTTCTGTTTTTTTTTCGCTCTGATACATGCACATATAATTATTTTCAATAAATAGGAAATATGTTGAAATATGTTGAAATATGTGTTCCATAGTGATATCAAAAAGGAAATGTGAGGATTGTGTATCCAGTCAAGGCGAGCTTTCGACAATAAACGCAGGGTCCACTTTAAAACAATAGTGAGTTAAGGATTTATCTGATGGACAGTTTTTTATACAGCTAGGGAGCAGATGAAGAGGGGGGCGCAATGAGGGCTGTCCACGGCAGACCGATCGTACGCATTGATTAACGAATTAACTTGACAGGTTAGAAGACTAGTCCGATTAAAATTGATAATTCTCATCTTTTTCTTCCCTTTTATTTCATCGCGATCCATTAGTCGATGTGGTTTTGGTCGAATTTCGCGGGATTCTATATGCTCAGCCATAGACATGCAAGCATAGAACATATATGACTTGAAATAATGAACGAATACGTGAAATAACAAAGAATGATGAGACAGAGAGATTCGATATGACTGTAGATAATATAAATGTGTGGTTGCAACTGAAACAGAATAATACGTCTCTATGACTCAAAAGTACATTCTGATGAACATGTGTGTGTATGTTTTTGAGGCGAATGGGGCATCGCAACTTTCTCTATAGGTTATAGATGTTTTTTTTTGCAGTTTGCGCTCGCGTATTTGTATAGGTCGTGCCACTGGGGTCAGGAATGCCCTTAATAAAGTAACCAAGCCGACAGAGCGGCATAGCCGCGCTTCGGTTTTGCGCGCATTTCAAGCTAGTTCGAGGCTCGTTATCGAGTCATGTGATGTACTCACGGACGCTACATAAGTATATGTTAATATTATTATTATTATAACTATAAAATTGGGATATCGAAATGATGAATTAAAAAATATTGTCGCATTGTGGTACATATATACCCAATCGAAGTTGATGCACTCATTATTTTACCATGCTAATGGAAGAATTGTAGTAATTGACGTCTGAAATTTTCTCTGTTTCATATGTCTTTCTTATCAGTGATAAACGAATTATTATCACGCGTACATTTCGTCATTACAGATATTCAAATGATCACAGTGATATTATATATGTCTTACCGTTGACGTAGTGATTATAGTTCGGTTTATGAAAAGGAGAACGACACTGCGTTCCATGGAAGACCACGCGGTGAGTGTTGGTGAAGACGAAAGAGGATGTGAGGGCGTGAGACTCCTCGAGTGTGGGAGAGTACAAGACTCGCATTGTGGCGAGTTAGAGAACAGACAATGTTTATATATATATAGTCGCGCGCACTGTGCCCGCAGTCTCATTTCTCGTGTGAACTGACCACATGGGTCACGTACCTATTATCATTTCCCCAGAGAAGCCTCTCTAATTCAGGCAAAGAATGAAATCTAGATCGCCGGAAGTCAGTTGTAATTAACGCGAGGTGCTGCTGTGCACCGTAGAGGAAGAGATGAAGGGGGCTGCGCGCACGGAGGAAGTGGAGAATAGAAGAAAGAGAAAAAGATATGAAAAGCGACCGAGCCGTATATAGTGTTGATGCCGAGCGTCTTTATCGTTCTACCATGCATATATATATATATATATTTGGCTGAGCGTGCAATATATGACGTGCATCCATAGCGTATATGCGACGAGCTCAGCGCAATAGAAAGAAAAGAGAATAAAATGAGTATGAATATATAGTATAAGCGCAGTGGTGTTCGTCAACGATTATATATATATATATGTATATATATTAGGCACACGCACACGTGGACGTGCTGTTGGTCGCTTATCGGATATATATATATATATACCTGGATTTTCATGATCCGCTCCGGTTGACTGGTTGTGGACCAACGTATATATGCATAGCAGGTAGATATATGTGCATATCAAATTGATATTGTTATTCGTGAAGTGTCCCGTACAAAATACTTACATATTCCGACAATTCGTTCAAATATTCATCGAAAGATTAATTCAATTCATTTACATAAAATGAATCTGTTGATGTATCAACATTTTGCATGTGATATTTTTAATTTGCAAGACGACGAAAAAAAATATACTCAAGGGATAATATAGATGCGAGTTGGAGCGAGTGAGAAAGGGATGGAGGCAGAAAGCGCCAATATAAAGGGTTGCATTGGATGTTTCATCCATACTATAGATTTGGATGCCACTATTTCAACAACAGCTGTTGTTGCAACGAGCGTTACGAACAACTAGTCGGAAATCGAACGTACTCTTCGAGCAAAGGGGTCAATCACATTTGTTGCGAGGGAGTTTGAGCTTCTCTTTGGCTTTATTGTCATTTCATGGCCACGTCACTCGACATATTTGACGTTTGTCACAGTTGCGTCATCGGCTGTCTATATGCCCTCGCATTTTCATATCGCACGCAAACATATACAACCAATTTTGATACAGTGCGATCTACTGTATAAGCAGACTAAACGCGCTCAAATTCTCTGTGAGGGTTTTTGCCATTGTGTCTACCTCGCGCCTTTCACGTACACGCATGCATATGACTTTAGGGAGATATTTTATGATTTTGCCAATCTTTGCGCTTTTCAGTGATTTCTCACCCCTATACCAAGGTCACTCGCGTGAATACAAGTTTCCACGCGAGTATACGATGAAGATTCTGGAAAATTTTTTGCAATATATTACTACTGCATGTGTCACTTTATTTGTAATAATGCTCGTGAGAAAAGAATATCAAGTAGATAAATTAGTGTTCATATAGATGTTTCAGATATAAAAAAAGATGTAAGATGCAACGGGAATCATTATTCTTTACATACATAGGTTCAAGTTGCGCGTTGCACACCGGATGATAACAAATTGCGTGTTATATCCACTTCTTGAGAGGAGTTTGTATATACTATTGGCCATGTAGTACGGAATGTACAATGTTATCGATAGTTTGACAGGCAATTCTCAATTGTGTATAAGAGTAACCAACTCAAGCTATTACATAATTTACACATGAATCGCATACGAAAGTCGTTGGTCTGAGAGAGTTACGGCAGCGTTCGTTTAATTCAGAAATATATAGACATATATACATATCTTATTGCGCCCAAGGGTTACTATTTCTTTTTTCATTGTTGTCTGGGATACATTATGTGTGTGACTGCGTCAGAGAAAAGGGTTGGATCATTTGGAAAAAATACTGGGGGGCTGGATAACTATTAATAAGTTTTTTAAATCCTGCACCCCTACTTAGCATACAGTGTTAGTAAAAAGAAAGAGAAAAAAAAGAGAAGCGAAAAAATGAGAAGCTGTGCGCACGATCCCAAGAATCGTCCATCCTCAGTTAGTGTTATGAAAAACAATCTTTTTCTGAGAAAAAAATAATTGATTAAAGTATCACGAAAACATTCGATAGCTCGCCAGAGTTTGATAACTACATAAATTTCTTATTATAAAAACACAGAATTAAATGCAACGGAAATTCATTAACGAGTCGGTCATGAACAGTGCATGCGTCGAGGTCAGTGTACAAAGCTACCCTGAGGGCCGATCACTCGCGTACCTTTGATCACCAAAATCACCCATCTGAAGGCTTAACGCTATGAAACAGAGAAAAAAGCACTTCCGTAATTAAATGTTGCATGAGTTTAATTAATTCTCACGCTCGAAACGAAACTTGTATTTTATCAGCGAATGTATTAATTGGATTTCGAAATTTTTAGGAAACGCCAGTGTGCAACTTTCATTTATGGTATATTGATGCTTCACGATGAACATTCACGAAATTTGACGACTCGAGTAACAATATAAATTGATATATTTAGTTATTGATTGAGTTGGAAACTCATGCACATATAAACTGTGACGCAATAAGATACAGGGGCAAGACAGGGGTGATTCTTACGTATACCCATATATATTGTAGTGCATCCATGATATTCAAATGAAAATGGATTTTGAGTATTCATTCCATTTTCGTCATGGACTGACGTGTTTGCATATGGTCATCGCATATGGCTGTATATCAGGACAAAAGAGGGTCCAACCTCAAATGACCAAACACTGAGTCTGCAGAAAAACGTCGTTTTTCCGTCACCCCAATTGCGCTCACGAAATACTCCATTCATTATCAATATTCGTATATGCATATATATATATATATATATAGCTCCCATACTTCCGCCTTTATTCTTCTGGTCGTTAGAGATTGGCATAAAATAAATTATCGTCCTAAACGCGCCCGTTTCGAATTACACAACTAATTTTGTAACCGTAAATCGAGTTCCCAACGAACCCATTTTTATGTGATGAGAGTTATGAAGAGAAAAAAAAATGAGAATGGAATAATAACAAGCGGCAATGGAAAAAAAATCATATAAATTTGGTACAGAAGGTTAAGGGAGAGGGTAAGATCCTTTAATTTAGTTAATTTAGATTTTATCCGTTAGTCGAGATGTGACAAGTGAAAAACTGATGGAAATAGACGAAAAAACAGGGGGTGAGAGTGTGTAGACGCGCACAACGCAGCTAAAAAAAAGGATGGGGTTGGAATGATCCCCACAAAATTATTATATACTTATTTACGCTTTTGTCCCCATGAAGATGAGCGGTCTTTTTTTTGTACTGCGCTGTCACCTCGTATCCTTTTTTTGTTTTTTCATCAGTTGGTCGTAAAGCAACTTCCAACACAGTCTTTTTGCACCATTCCTTTTTTTATGCATTCCATTTTTTCCTTATCCTTTATTATTATAATCGGTGTGAAATCGTAACCGATCGCGGGTTTTGCGCCCGAGATACTTTGATATGTTGAACATATTGTTAGCTTCGAGATGTGATTGAAAAAATCAATAAAAAAATATTGAGACTGGTTATGGTGAGAAATGCTGCAAAAAATTTACGGTTTGAGAATCACGCAAGAAATTATTACGCTTGGTATAATAATACAACTCATATATAGCAGAGTACGTCAAGGAGATACACTGGTGACAATGGTGAGTGATGGGAAAAAACGAGAGCGAAAAAAAATGTTAGAAAAAAAAATGAAAAACAACGGTAAACAAAAATGTCTAGAACCCTTCTGAATACAAATTCATATTGCGTTTTCAATTCTACTTCTATGTTTTTGTTTGTTCGTTTTTTCTCCCTATGCAAAATTGATTCTAATATGTTTTTTAATTATGGAAATATGGATGCAAGGAAAATACATAAATAACGGAGTAACGTTGAGCGAATAGAGGAACAGATATAGTGAAAGATCGTGTGCATATCGGTATTGTGACCATATGAATATGAGGGTAACTTATATGGATGGTGAACATGTGCAATTTGACCTCTTGACCTCAGACAAATCCATAGTTCGTGGGCCCCAAATAAATTTGGGGTAAAAATAATACAATTTACGCATAATAGAAGACATCGCGTGCGCGCGACTCCCTTCAGGGAAAAAACGCGTGAAAGGGGGCGAGTGGGATATTCAAATAGACATGACGCGCGTTCGATTGCCTGGGGTATACAGAGATATCGTTTGAGACACAGAGAGGAAGAGAGATGGATGGAGTGGGAGCGTGAACCAAAAATCGTTACATATTGGCCTCAACAATCCATGGAAAACTGAATGTACATCAAAGTTTTTCCCGACTTACAATTTATCCACCCAACACAGTAGATCCATATAATATTACTATTATTATTATCATTATTATCATTATTTTCAGCAACTGCATATGTGTTATTGTGTAACCATACGAATGATGAATTTGTTTTCTGTTTAATTGATAATGTTGAAGCGAAGGGTAGTTTGTCCGTGGTTGGTTGAGGTCGATATGGTATTGACCGGTGGCCCTCTTGGCACAGCTCGGTACCGAGGTGGTTCCCCCGTCTCGAGGAGGCCACCCGCGGCAGTACATGGATATCTCCGGCTGGCACCAACTATCGAACAAACTGACCAATAGTCACGATATCCGACTGCCTCTCAGAATAAATCACGATGTAACAGCCTTCACCTGCTGCACAATACGTGAAACTTGTACAAATACCATCAATCACGTGGCCAATAATCCAAATTCGATAAACCTTACGGATTATGAAGAGTTATTTTTTCTTTCTCCTTTTTATATTCAGTGTATTGCATCGAATCAATCTGAATATCACGCGTATATGTGCTTTATTAATTCGATTTGTATTGGAAATGGACTTTTCTTTTGCAATAGTTTTATCCAATGATTGGCTGCCAAATAATATGCTATGGGTGGTAAAAATTTGTTGGTTATTTTTTATTCTCACACGATTCTCAATAGCCTGCCCATCGCTGTATCAGAGAACTATACACGGTGCTCTATAACATGGTGCAGGCGAACGACAGTTGCATGAAAGGGGAAAGGAAGTCTTCTGTTTTTTTTCTTTTTTTTTTTTTCAATTCTTCATCTGTGTCTCTGTCTCTCCTTTTTCCTTTCCTCACATTTCTCCATTTCTACAATACCTCTTGGCCTGCAAGACCCTCGTCCACAGCAATGAAAAAAGGGTTTATAAAAAATGATCGGCCAGGATCTGAAATATAAAAAAGATCCTTCGCGTTTGTCCTATGCATGCATCGTATCCTTTTCGTTTTATGGATAGAAAAAATACGAGGGTGAGTAAATGTACGGAGAAAGGGAGAGATAGAGAGAGTGAGTGTGTGGTAAGTGAGTGTAAGGGTGAAAAAAAGATGGAAAAAAAAAGGAGCGCGAGCGCGCGTGAGTGTGACCAGGAGGGTTTTTGCAGCTGGCTTTATACACTCGATCCCGCATAGACCAGAAGGATTGGGGGGATTCAGGGGGTATCTATATACATATATGGGCTGGGCCTGCCTATTTCTCATCTTCTTCATCGTCTTCTTCTTCGTCTCCGTATAAAATACGTCGGACGAATAAACTCGAAAAGACCTGCTGGCGGCGTATTCCAGCCCTTAACCAACCTGAACATGGATGTACCCCTGCGATTTGACCCTAGAACTTTTTTTCTCTCACGATACCCTCATTTCAGATGAATTGTAGACTGTAGAGGCCCCATACATGGATGAAAAGCATGTGTGTGGGTATTATATACAAATATGTATTATATTTTATATATTTGTACGACGATTCAAAGGTCCATCACGCAACTGCATGATAGATTTTCGCGTTTTACATCTGTTGCTAATTACTATGTAGAAACTTGAATTGTCCTGAAAGATAAGATAAGACAATGTCAACGAAAACTGTTTGTTTTATCATAATATTCAAATAATACATGAGTTTTCAAATCATTCCAATTCCTATATTTTTCCAATTGCGTAATTGTGATCCGAAAAAATACTCGCATGAATAAAAACCAGTGGATGAAGTGATTGCTGAATAATGGACAACAGGCTTATTTCACATGATTCAACGCGATAAATTTCCGGGAGAATAACACTAATGGAAAGAAAACCCAATTTTGTGATCCATAGTGTGTACCTAGCATATGACAATATCAATATAAAGTTAATTTGCCTGGTGTGAGTCTACTAATTTTTGTTTAATATATACAAGTCGAAATATTAATGGGAATTGTAAAAGTAATGAGCGATACGACATTGAATCATTTTATATATGAAAATGATCATCGTTGAATTTTTTATTCATCATCAAACCAATATAGCAGATCTTCACATATGGTCGTTGCTTCGGAATGTAAATCTTATCGTACATATAGAAATGTCACCAGGCCTGATTATTTATTAGACGACTTTTGTCATATAAAGTCAGTAAATATTGTCAGTTCACGGACTTGTTGACTCGACTCCCAGCGGTCGCTCGTCCTCGTGAGCAATAAATTCATATAATTCTGAAATCCCCTTATTTCATTTCGTCGTATCACTGTATTCCCGTATCTCTGACATTGCGGGGCCGGAATTTTTCGTGCGTGGTCACGCAAGAAGGTGATGCCACGATGAAGAGCAAACAATTGTACAAACACCGCTGTATTTCATGATAACAGATGTACAAACAGCCTTACGTAAAACTCAACAATTACATGATAATACTGGACTAGCTCTTAAATTGGCTTACATTATTTTTTCTTTTTATTCTTGTTTATACTTTAATATTTTTCGCTTGGTTTATTTTATTTTTTCGAAATTTCCTTCAGTATCACACGTATACCTGTATAATTAACAAGTGGCGATGAACTTGCGGAAAATTGGAAGAACGAAGAGAAATAATAATTTTTATATATACGAAGTGAGAAATGAGTCCATATTCTTATCATATTTGTTGAATGGTGAGTTTGGCTTTTGGACGGAAATCGAGAAAAATGTAGCATGAAAAATGAAATATAAAATAAGGAAAGTGAAAAAGGCAAGGCAAGATCGGACAAGAAAAAACGCGTTGCGCTCTCGAGCGGTGAGTGTTGGAAACTAATGACTGGGTGACTGTGCGAGACAACGGCTCTGAGGGCTGAGAGCATGCGCCGGACGTTAGGTATCTGCCGTATCGATCGTACTTCAGAATGGCTTCCATACGACGCCGCGCGGCACTTGTAGGTAAACGACGCATGCAGGAAATGGGGATGGGTATATAAGAGAGGGTAAGAGAGTATATGGAAGTAAGTATAGGAGAATAAGCATAAAGGGGATGCGAGCGTAGCCCTTGCGGGGTACCTATGTGAATGGGTCTTCACGACTGTGGCTACGTAACCAAACTTTACATGAGATTACGACCAACCAATAGCAAGCAAGAAGAGCACGTCAAAGGCATATCTCAATGTGCGGTATGAGCCGTGTATTTGAAAGAGGATTATACCTCGTCGTAGTCTTCAATATACTTAGTATACGCATGAATTCATGTATATGTATAATAATTCTCATATATATTATCTCAATATAAGCATATGCAATGATATGTGAAGCAGTTGTGTATACAATTTCGGAAAAAATGTCATGCAATATCAATTCTCTACGTCCTGAATATCAGTGGCGATACACAATGTGTATTGCTTCGAATGGTACATTGAGCGGTGAGACGAATACGGCAATAATCATTAATATATACAGTAAGTATCGATATTATATAAATACATAAAATTGTTCTGGGATTTTGCTGTTTTATAACTGGCGCCAAATTATTCCATATACTTTGATGCATAGATTGACAGGATCTCTCTGTTCAATAATAATTTCAAAGCAAATAAATGAGCTAACGGCAATAGTTTGTATATATATATATATATAAGACTATGAAAGTGATTGCCGAGAGTGAGGGCGAGAATGCGGAAAAAAGTGTGAAGGTCGTTCTGTGAAAGTTTAGGGATTTAGCCGTCGGCAATTATCGTTAGAGAGAATGAAAATGGAGGCGGCGAAAATAGGGTCGTTATGAAAAGTGTAACGAAGAGTAGGAGAAAGTAGCAACTTGGAAATCTTCACATGGTTCATCTACCTCGACGTAAATGAATAATTTGAATAACTTAGAAAATGAAGGGATTTTAGTCATATACACACACATTTCAGGTTCACTTTCAATACTTTTCACCTAGTTGGCGACCCGCCAGCGAAATAAAAAGAGTGACGAAGAAAAAAAAAACAGACCCATCTGTGAAGAAACTTAGTTTTCTGGGGTAACGACGAAACTTCCCCTTTAAGACTGCGCCAACGAGTCAAGCATCGGCGTCGCGTCATTTTGCACACGCAAAGGTCTTTCAGGGAAAGTATTAAAAGTGAAGCTTCCAAGTTTCCGCCCACTGGGCGACCGTGTTCCTCTCTTTTTCCGTGCTCTCCTTTTTTATTCTTTTTTATTTTTAATCTAGTTAAGATCGAGAGTACTTTTACTTTCAGTGAAAGAAACAAAACACAAAAAACGTAGGCGGTATACTGACACTTTCTGAATGAATCATCATAATACGCGTTTTTATTTGAGATAACTCGTTGAATTTATACACATAAACTGTATCTACATGAAAATATAAAATATAAATCTATTGCAGATACATGGGTAGATGTTGATTGACTGTGTGAGACATTAGAGCCGAATGATACTTAAAATGAAAAATAAGAGCGAGAAATATATGTGAACCATTGTCAATTAAAGATATTTTCGATTGATAGAGCGATGGATTTTAGCTAATATTGATGTATATAATTACAGTGAATGGCATCGAGGGTGTTTGAAATCGGGTTTGTTGGTAGCGGCTGATGTTACCGTAGGGGTCAATATATACATCTTCGTCTTTCTCTTGCGTATGTCCAGGGGCCCTATTTTGCTGGACCTGCGCGTCAGTGGAGAAGGTCACACTGGGTGTGGATTGGCCGGAACGAGCGATTGGGGCGGGTTTTAAGCCGGTTTAGGGGTAGTTTGCTCTCTCAGCACGACTCGCCCACATACTATACCTTAAAATTTGACCACGGAGGGTGGCTGCCACGCGAGGTCTACGACACTAGGCGACCTCCGACCCCACAGGTTGCGAATAACGGAATGAGAAATTCAATATAAATATGTCATATCCATTATACGTTTGAGTTGTAGATCTTTTCTATTTTTATCTCGTCAATGTGTTTATTATATTAAATCTGTTATGTGTTAATGACATTGAAATGTACAGAAAAAAGTGCATTTTAATTTACAGATGAGGAAAACGTAGTTTATTTTAATACACAACGATTTTTCGAGAGAATGTGGTATCTTGTTAATGTATAGATATGCCCGTCGAATGGCCGAGCCCGGCCGCCAAACAATCGATATATGCGTTCAAAATGGCCGCCAGGACGTCACCACCCACATCCTCCCTCGTCGTGGCGTTCCACGTTACCCCCATACCTCGCGACCCTCTCACGTATGCTCCCTACCTAAAGCTCTTTAGCTCCCAGACTGGGTACCTAGTGCCAACCAGCCACCATTTCCCTAATACTCGACACACATATATATACATTTATAGTACTCTCAAAGCGTGAGTGCCACTATGTGTGAGTTCCACAACTACACAATACAAATAACAGATGTAAGTGTGAGCTTCAGTGAAAAACGGGAAAAAATAACAGATTCTCATCAGGTATACAATATATGCCGAAAATATCGCACGTAATTCTCTTCAACTGCGAAAATCAATGTTCGCATTTGCCTCATTTTCGTGTTAACAATTAATTTTTCTTTAATGCTCAGCATATTATTAAATCATGGACCACGACTGAATGAATGCCAGTATAATTGTGTGTTCCAATTAAGAGAAAGTGGAAGAAGAAAGAAAAAAGTGAAATTGGTTGGAGAGGAGGAAGAGAAGAATAAGCGAAAAAAGGCGAATACAAGAAAAAGAAATGAAAGGGGCGTAAAAAAGAGAGAGAGAGAAAGTTGAAACGAAGAGCCAAGAGGCGCGTGCCAGCGCAAAAAGAATTTAACCTGATGCAGACAGGTTGGCGCGCGCCCCGTGGGTTTATATTAAAATATAATGGCGTTATCACGCAGAAGTGAGGGTGAGACACAACGTCAGCTTTAAGAGGGAAGTTTTCTTAAGTGTTCTTAATTAGAAGAAACCTGTTGCTTCGGAAAAAACTGGGTCACGGTCGCACCAGGACGACCGACGCTTCTCACTCTATATTTCTACCACCCGCACCACCCATTTCCATCTTCTTGTACGCTCGAGACTTGTAAGAGTCATTATTTTCCACCTCCTCCGCAGCAAGTTTTATCTTAGCTTTCACTTTTTGCCTCTTCCATTATTTCATTTCTCTTTTCATCAGTTTACCCACGCAAATGCACGCATACTTTTTTCTCCTCTGTGTCAATATTTCACATTAATATTTTCAGCCTTTGAGATGAGGCATAATAAATTGATAATTAACAAATCATCGATAGAATTCGCATTTGGGCCATGATGTCAGGGAGTTTCCATCGCCATTCTCTAATTTTCTAATTTTCTACATTTCATACTTGAATATCCGGAAACAATTGGATGAAGAACGAAAATATCCCAACATAAGCGAACTCTTCATCTATGCAACCCTCTGCAAGCAGCTGATTGATTTCATATCCGAAGAAGAGAATATATGTTGATGTTGATTTGTGAGAAAAAAATACATGTCTATCCACACAATTTAGCTGTACTTCGGTGAATTTCAATGATCCACATATTTTATTATTCTGCATTAGAAAAAGTGTAACCGATGTATCTATATGTATGTATATATATGTATATATATCAGAAAGGAGGGGAAGGGGGCTGTATGTCACGACGGGCGGATATGCAGCTGCTATTTCCGCTCCAGTTTGGAATCAAAAAAAAATGCAAATTCTTTTTTACCGATGAGAACCAATAACTAGGTGTAGTACATCAGAGCTCTCATAACGGCTTTTCGAATTGGAATTTGATGATGAAAATTCTCGGAGGAAGGGGGGGGGGGGGGGGAACGAAACTTTGCTGAGATGTATAAGGAAGAGACGAAGAGTGAGACAGCGAATATGAATAACCTATGTCAAATAAATTTGAATATCGATGCCTATTGAATTTTATTGAAGGGTCCTGCCAGTTTCTTTTCATGGATAAAAAGGGTTGCATTTTTAATATTCTCACTAGGGTAACTAGGTATCTTGGGGCGTACCTTCTCTTTCACTCGCCCTCAAGCTTTTTTTATTATTTGTATACTTGGGCGACAGACGCATTGTGCGTGGTACGAAAACCTAACACCCATGTGTTGCAACTACCAGCCCCGGGCTACTCTTTCCATTATTCAAGTAATCAATGTTATTGTGATTCAGTATATTCTTATGATTATTGATTTATTGAAAAAATTTTATAATCTCATTCGATACTTATGGTACATAATTAAATATTATCTAACTATTGGAGTCCGCATCTTGTACTTATCATCCTCAATATGGTCAACGTAAATGCAGGTGGGAGAATGCAATCAAAAGATAGTAAACAAATCAGAAATCAAAGTATTGTTCATTTAATTGGAACACTATAAAACACTCGAGTGCTCGCCGTCGGACGAAAATCGTATGTATTCTATACGCAAGTTTATACACAAGTACCCTTGAGGCCGCTGCTCGGACTATCTACAAATCGACGAGCCCATCGAGTGTCCTCGAAGATAAGAATCAAATTGAATGCGCATTAGAAAAAGGTGCGAAGCTCGGGCATGCATGGCTAACCTCATTGTCATTCCCTGTCTGACGTCTTAACTAAGCCCTGTACGCGGGCTCTTCACTCGTGGTGAAAAAGGGTGAGTTCCTGTTATGGCGCGATCTGCTTGCTTTTTTTTTACACTCTTTGTCCATCTGCCCGCTAAAACACCATCACGCGTATTGGCGTATTGGATGAAAAATAGGACTATAATCTGGACTATGATACATATCGTTCTTTGTGTATTCATATAGTTGTCAATGTATAGATACGATTCATTCTTCTTTTCTGTCCCAGCAAAACTTTCCAATTTTGAACGAGCTTCCATCAACCTGGTGTATGTACATCACGTACGGACATACTATTGTGGTGAGGGTTTATGTTGAAGAAATAATTTCAAGAGTTTATAGAGAAATGAATTTGTATACGTTCTTAGAATGCATTTCTCGGTTATTAAAGTGGAAAACACGACTTGATCAATGGTACCGTTCTATCACATATATATATACAGGTACATGTACTTCGAAGATGATTAATGAGATATTTTTGGGTGGGGATATATATAGTTATTATGTAGTATCTCTATGAGTTTTATTGGATATGCTGTGGGGTAAAATAACACAGCGATGTGTATGTATATGCTACTCATGAAAATCCCATTACGTGATGATAACCAATACACCAAGTGATGATGTGCAGTAGCATACACAGTGGGATGTGACACTCATTTTTGTCAATGAGCCCCTCTCTTGCGTTGCCTTCTAGAGTTTGGGTCCCTTTTGCCCTTGTATGTTACGTTATTTTTATGGTCGCTTCATCTCTGACTGAAGATGGAACACCCCATTCAGGTACGAAGAGCACGAACGGGAGAGATTGAGAAACGAGTCGACGCATTTTCCATACACGCACGGACCCAAGGGGGGTCCCACCTGGTACCTCGTTTCACAAATATACGCACACATTGAGTCTTATGATGGGGGCCACGGCACATGGTACCCCGTCCAATGTATGCATGCGTTATATATTTCTGAATATCTTAACCCCTTCATTCAGTCGTACGAATGTCACCATCGTAGTAACATCTCTACGCTTAACATTCATGTCGCTGTTCTGATATCTACAATTTTTTATCATCAGGTGAGTTTTCTTATTTTTATATTTTTTGTTTAGAACTGTCATATTCCTTCGAGATTTATCTTGCATTCACTCCCAGGATTGATAAATGTATAACAGTTGTCAAGTAGAAATTTTCACAATCATCTAATTAGCATGAATTTATTGATATGTGTGTTTGTGCGTGTGTCTCGGTATTAGATATTTTTAAGTATGTTTATGTATACGGCAGTAGATTCGTGTCTCATCAATATCATGATAACAGTGATATAGTAATCAACAAAGTCAGTGGATGTTGGAGGGAAAAAAGTAATCTTAAGATGAAATTCATGGTTAATGAGGGAGCATTTTGCTCAATTGATCAGGAAATTGTATTATACAGTCACTTAGGACGCCTGTAGTGACCACTGGTCATTTGCTAACACGACCATGTATAATTCTATTAGAGGATCGAAATGAACAAAAATTCAGGTATATATATCATACAATAACGGAATAACTCAGCAAAACTATTTGTGAATATTCGGTATTGTTAGTTATTTTGAAACAAATTGTAATGCGTTCAACTATTTATGTACATTGATAATTATTGAATGATGTTATATATACTGGTAGTTTATGGAATATATAATGATGAAGATAAATCACTGAACATACGTCATTGCAATAGAGGCGAGGTAGGTGTGACCACGCGGACATAATCGTTGGTTGCAGTATAGGTCAATCAGGAGCCGGTTTCATACATATTTCAGAGTCGCCCCTTACCTACACTTTATGTTTCATCTTTCTCTGCTGATGGTTTGCTCACGTAACACAGTGGCTAGAGGTTATGGGGCGCGGTCAGCATAGGTCGGGGGTCAGCCCAAACAACTTACCCTCATGTCGACCAACTGTATGCTTCTGTGCGTTTTTGATTTATAACAATTTCTGTCTGTATCAGTACCTACTTTGCACAAGTGATATCATGTGAATTTATATTATAATATTGTAATTTGGATTATTTGACAAGGAACAAATGGAGACTAGTGGAGAAAATGGGTGACAGGAGCAGATTGTCGAGAGACAATGTGCTCCACATGAAAATTGGCACATATTCGTACGAGTTTTCGTGCAGGCTGAGACTCTGGCTGCAGGAGAAGCTGAGCCGCTGGCAAGCAATTCAAAGTCTTTGCACAGCAACGAGTAAGCAATAGTGTCGTGGTGCATGAGGGAAAGACGATGAGTGAGAGAGAATGATAGTAGAATACGAAGGCACAGTAGCATGGTGGTAGAAACGTAGTGAGGAAGAGTGAGGTACCGAGGTAAAGACGTAGAGACGTTAGGGACGTAAGGAGGTATAAGCGAAGGAAAGGGCCAGATCCCCGGGCGTTTTGTGTGAGTATATATATATGTTCGCCTTCCAAGCTGTTTCCCCAGGAAGAGACGAGGAGATGAGAAAGAAAGACTCAACATGCACATGAGCTTGTACATGTGAGTCGAAATTCACTTCTGTGCGCGTCGTACACGAGAGTGTGTTGGCAAACCATGCGGGAGACGCTGGCAAGCAATATACGCCCGACTGGTTTTGGCAAGTTTCCTTCTTCATGCCATCCATCGGTCGATCTTACGCGCTCTATGTAGCTTCAACCTACGGAATACCCAAGGACTTACAAACATGATTTTGTGCGACAGAGTTCAATTTCAGAGGTCCACATTTCCCATATTGTACCGCATAATTAATTCATTTCTTCGGATCATCTTCACAAATATAATATATATCCCTATTTTCTATTGTCATATTGACAAAAGAGTAATAATTTCTAAATGGAGAAAGTACCAACTCAATCAATGCGAGCTACGCATTTATGAAATTCTCCAAAAATATACTCGATAGTGTTTCGCCGGCGTGCTTTGAGTAGAGAACTCGTATTTCTATTGTTTAGATCACATTTCATATGCAGGCATACTCTATGACAACTGCATGAACAAAAATATGGTGAATGAGAAGAATTTGATTTCCTCACAAGAGTGATTACGTCTAAACGATATTCTAATTTATATTGGAAATCGTATTCGATCTTCTATCAATTAGCTAAAAATCTATCCATTCAGGAGGCATTCTCAAATTTATATCCTGCGAAAATTTTAAAATACAACAATGTTGTCTCAGGATGAGAGTAACGGAGAAATTATAAGTGAAGAGCAAGCGTCACGCGTCTTTGTCTTCAGTCGTACGTCGTTCTAACCAACAATGTTGAAAATCCCCTACTTCTAAATCCAGAAGGTTACCATGACGACCGTACGAGCGCATAACGTAACCACCCACTAGTCTACCCGTTGAAACAAACGAAGGCACGTTCTACCCCGCCTTTGTCTTTACCACGCATGCTGCCATTCCTCAACCTTTCTCTTTTCACCTTTCTCTGCACTCACTCTCTCACAAGAACCCTCTTACTCACTTTTGTGTTCTCTCACTCGTACAGAACGTTACTCATTTACTGCTTATTCTTTACTTTGGATATGTAGCCATGCTATTTGTTGACGGTCAAATTATCGACACTGAGATTAATCTACAGTGGCAGTCGCGCTAGCAATCTTTCAATCGTCAAGGAGTCTTTCAATATGATACTACTGCTACATTCATGAGACATATTTTCACTTCGTGTTAGTTGTCAGTCATCGAATCCTTATTTTATTGATTATTTTCATCGATAACCATGTTTGAAGGTCACTAATATTGTTCAATGTATGTAATAGAACTACTGTGTTTCATATCATTTTCCGTCACCTTTCGCTATTCTCAATTGTCTATCACCACTTCATCGTTTAACATTTATATCGTATCTAAGAGGATAAAAAAAAAACCTGTATACAGCAGGACGTCGCTTCATGACAAAAATAATCTCGAAAATGACACAGGTGAGGCTTACAGACTTTGCGGCGGGGCGGGGAAAAAAAAAATAAATCGATAGGCCGAGGTTCCAGGTATGCCGTGGAGAATATCTCACAGATGAATCATAATATATCTCTACCTGCGATCGGTTATACATCAGGAAAGTGTGAAAGGGGTGCTTTTGCTCAACATAAATAATACTGTATGTATACACACGCACATGCATGAATTGATGGTTCAGCGTAGCTACGTACCTCAAGTGTTTACAAAAGGGTTATATGGGACACAGAGACTGACTTGCAGGCAAACATTATAGAGAACAAACAAGAGTAAAGTCAGTAGAAATAAGCCCGTATCCTAAATGGAGTAAAACGAAATTAGATATCACTTTGACCGTCTGATAAGATTCATTCAATTCGTCGCTCATTCCGCCCGGCGATGTGAGTAAAATTACATATGAAGGTTCTATTATAGAGCTCAATAAAAAATGATGGAATTCGAGGTATTTCTATCCTGCTATAGTTGTTTTCAAGCCATAAGAATTCACTATACGAAATTACATGCGATGTTACATGAGATGGTTAAGAATTCATGGTATGCAAATAGCGACTATTTATCAGATCCTTGACCTTGATCTACATATTTTTAATCGAATTGTTTTCTCCCACAATCTCCCTCAGAGATGGTATATGTAATGAAAACAAAAGGGACACAGTTTTCTCTTGGTGTCACGTCTACTACAGCCCTCTTGCTATTGTTTCAACTCTCACTTACCGTTACTCTTCACAGCAATCTCTCTCACTCGTTGCTTCAGTTGCTTTTCCTACTATATATACTACTCAGACATTGCTCTCTTCCTTCTCTGAGCAACAAGTAGCGCGTTCATTTAAGACGTGTCAGAGTTCTTTTGTTCATCTGCCGAGAGCAAAAAGGTAAAAAATAGATATATAAAGTGTTGGAAAAAGAGAATGTGAAGGAGCGAGCGCGAGCGCGAGAGCAAAGCGCGAGCCAAGTTCAAATATGTAGAAGAAATACGAAACTTTTATACAGTCGAGTGCTCATTTATAATATATTCCAACACAAATAATTATAAGAAACGAATTTTATGTCCATTACATGTATGGCATATGGCAATATTAGTATCTGCATCCAGCTAGTTAATACAAACACATACTGTCGCATATAATAGGTATGCGAGAATGCCTCACCAGCATCCCATTGAGATGAGATTCAATGGACCATCGCGCTTCGTTAACCAGTCTGTCGCATTTTTTACCCATCATCCGTCGAAAGGGCAACCCTTTTTTCTTCCTTTTTCAATTTGAATACATTGTACCCTCGGTCGACATACATATGTATATCCAACCGATACGTGAAACCCCAAACGAGGCTCCAAACTTTTACCATCCACAATTCATATATAGCAACATTATACATATAAATATATATGATCATGCATATGAATAAACATGTACATATGCGCGCGACATTTTTTACAATATTTTTTTACCTGACTTGGAAACCCATGACCTGCTCTGTTGTCTGGCTTGACCGACTTTTTTCTCTTCTCTTGTTCCTACAATACAAACTGATTTTGATTTATATGACACGATCAACGACAATCGAACTGATACAGGAATAAAAGTTTCTCTTGTTGAAAGCATAATTTGACGTAATGCGTGAAAATTATATTTCCATGATTGAAATATTGAACAATATCAAGTCATTTTTGGAAGAATTCGTGATTTGGATGTTGGAGAATTTGCGGCTGGGCGCAATAATTATTGAAAACACAGTGTATATTTTTTCCACATTATTTAATAACAATTAGATCAACAGATATGTTTCTACGATAAAAAAGTACATGGTATACATACACACGTATAATATTATGTATACATAGATAACGTGAGGAAAAGGAGTATGAAAAGTCGTGAGGCAGACGTAACCCTGGCCCAGAAACTGGAACGACAAGCGAGACTAGTGAATAATTCAGCTACGGGGGAAATGAGGAAAGAGTTCGCGGCCAAGTTTCCAACAAGAATTTTCCTTCTCTACTACGCCGTACTTTCACATTTACTTGAAATCTCCCCCCTACTACCTTTTATTACTTTTCCTTCACCTACCTCTACAACTCATTCTTAACAGCTTTTAAATGAACGTATACATGTATAAAGGCAGTAGCATGTTATCTTCTCAAATTTTTTCACCTTGGTTTTGATTTTCGTCTTTCTCTTTCCTTTTCCTTTTCTTTCTCTTCTCTTTATATTTTATAATTGATTTTTCAATACTCAACCTTTCGCTTTCAATGTCCAACTCGCTTTTACGCAAATGAAACGTATATTATAGGGTGACTTAACGAGAAATTTCGTGATATAGGTGAGTGTAACGTTGAGGCGTAAGGGAGCATGTCGGTTTGAACAGACTGGTTTGGTCGGCGGGGGGTTTTCATGTAAGCGCGGCGACGGTGCTAAAACAAAAGAACATGGGAGCAAATTACGAATTCAAACGGCACCCCCTTCCTCTTTTCATGTTTATTTCTTTTGTTTTCCTGTTGACTGTATTGTTCCAAAATCCTGCACGTCTACGGGGTTTTGTACCAACTATATTCATATAACTGCTTATTCTTCAGCTTTTTGTTTATTCATTTTCATATATAAAACTTCCACGATCATCTGCAGCACCCCACATCCATGTATTCAAATTCTCATATACATAGGCATCAACATCTTGTTCAATTATCATCTAATATACTTTGAATGTTCAATCTTTTTCACCAACTATAAACTATAGAAATAACAACACATTTGAATCCTACTCTAATAAGGATAGGATTTTTTTTCCTATCAATGTGTACCATGCAGTATGCATGTCATGTAATCCGATAAAAACGGCATGACAGGCTGTCCGAGTACATTGCCCTGAAGTGAAAATACCAAAGCGCACCGACACTTGGAAAATTCAGTTGATATGGACTTTGAAAAACCGATACGGTCGCTAACTGACAAGCAACGTGACATAACTCTACGATTCACAAGTTACGCTAGAACGAATGAGAAGACGTATGGACTAAAAGTAAAACAGTACTTCTATATATAACGATGAACGATCATTTCCCCTGCGGCAGATTGAATAATCCATCTCGCAAAGGGCCGTTTTGTTCTTCACCTCTTCGTCATATCTAACGTATCTATACATACATATTGATAAAGCATAATTTACATGGCTCCAAAAATATCGTCACGAACTTCCACCGTTGTTTATTTTGACATTGATATTCTACCAATAGAAAAAATTATAACTTGATCGGTTGTGGTGTGATATAATGTTTTATATTTCTAAATTTATCACACATCTGTTATAAACAATTAAATATTTTGAATATTATGAATGTCGTTGATAATGGTGTAATTGGTAATACGTCAATATTGCAACCTATACATAAATATATATATATGTATATATGTATATATGCATATATAGATTGCAATACATGTAGTTGGCATTTGGAAGGGCCGCACCGAGGGGAATATTGTCAATGTATATATCCATGTATATGCATTAGACATGTGAATATATACGTGGAGAGTAAACGACAGCCAAGCAGTGCTGGAACAAGGACCGCGAGATCAATATGTATGTTGGGGGATGTGGACCTCATGGTTGGGTTGGGGGCGGCCAGCACTTGGTGAATCGTGATTGGCCAACGACTATCACTGAGGCCACGCCTACACCCACACACGCTATCTTAACCCCCCTTTTTGGAAACCACTATCCGACAGCTTCACTCGAAGCAAGCACCGAGTGATGTAGGTGCGGCATAGGTACGGCGTAGGTGGTATGAATGGTATGGGTGATATAGGTAGTATATGTGATGTGGGTAATATAGTTGATGGGCGCTACATGCGAAGAAGTAGAAACGTTTCTTGCGGTCTTCATCCCCTTAACGTTGTTACACCAGAATTGGCTAGAATAATCGAAAATTGAAAACCCTCCGTAACTTCATCCACTTCCACCGTTTCTCATCGCCCGTCATTTATTTCCTCTGATTCTCATTCTTTTTTCATTCCAAACTATCACACAGCCCTTGATAAACGCTACAACGGTGATCTTTTCTTCCTTTCGATACCCACATTCATTAATATATTGACACACATGTATGGTTTTTATCTCATACAGCAACATCAATTTGTTGGCTGAATCAAATTATACTAAATATAGTATAGAAAGTTATATCGAACTCTGCTGTAAACCATTGCTATTGTATATGCTCATGAAAATTTTGCCCGAATTCTTCGTCATACACTTGCTATATACATACATATATTTGGCATTATATATTATCTGCAGATGGTGAGTTTGCGAAAGTTCTTGCATGAAATTTACAAAAATCAAACGAAGGAGAAAAACAATGATCATTTCGTATGATACACATTTTTCATTATCTTTCATTGTTGGACTGAAGAGAAGAAAAACATGAATATTCGGAGAAATTTCCAGTCATTAGCAATGGGAAGTATACAGAATGGGAATAAATTGATAACGTAGAGGGAATTTTTGGTATGTTGAGAAAGAGTGGTCCTGGCGAAACGAACTTTTTAACTAATGTTAAATCTAAATCGAGCAAAAGATCATATCAAGGATCATAGTGATAATTACCGCGTTATATAAGCTTTGGAGCAGGGAGGAGAGGAGTATATTTTTGAATCGATTAATGGGTTGGTGAGTTGGTAGGTTGGTAGGTTAGACGTTGAGTCGACGATGACGGTAAAGAAGGCTGCAAGATTCTTGCCCTCTTTCCTCCAACCGTTTTCATTCATAATAATTAGAGAAAAAACAGTGGAGCGCCATACTTGGGTGCGCACGCTCGTTTTACAGAAGAGAGTTTCGAAGCGGGCCGTAACTGTTCGTATAGCACCGACGTAGTACGCCACGCGGGCGTAGTGAAAAGAGTCAATGAAGAAAGTGCCGCAAGGAACGCGCAAGGGAAAAGAGAAAGATTGACTGTCTCAATGAATGAGAGATATATATACATATATGTATATTTCTTTTAGTAGTAAATGAAAAGGCGGAAAAGATAGATAGATAGTTGCCAACAGCGTGATTAATAGCCGCATGGAGAATGGGTAAATGCAAGTAGTACCTGTCTATAAATATATAGGTTATTAATCGATGTAACTAAATGGTATGAACTGGCGAATTGATTACTAAGTCGATATTTTTTTTTGGCGCGACAGTATGAGTTATATAGTGAGACTATCGAGGAAACGTGGGAAAGTTCAATTGCATGAAGAATTCCAAAATGTGACAAGCCAACTTGATGCAGTAAAAACGCGGCAAATGAACGTGAGCGTTAATATAATGGGTTATGAGTGATGATGGACGATGTATACATGTGTATATGAACAAATTGAATTTGAAAGAAGCGGTCCGTGCATATACATGATTACGAAAAAAGAATGGACTTTGGACGGAGTTTTGCTATTGGTCGAATTTATAGCTGGCCAATGAGGTTTCACGGCCGCAAGGAGGCTCGGTTGCCATGGTAACTCGCACACACTCGGCGGCTTCCACCCTCGGACAAGCCCAATCGATCGAGGTGTGCTTTCGCCGGACGAAAATCACCCTCGCTGTCATCCCACCCCATCACACATCTAAAGCAGCGGTGCTTGTTATTTGAATGGGGCGGGTTGCCGGATATACATAAAGAGAGCGAGGGAATGAGATAGGGAAAGAGATAAAGTGTGTGAGTAAAAGCGGATAAGAGTGAGAGAGGGACAAATGATGGGGGTGGGAGGACCCAAAAGGGACGAGGGTTGGAGGGTAAAACGGAGGATAGAGCTCCCAGAGGAGAGAAGAGAGGACGGGAAGTTCAATGTGACAGAGTGCCACCACTTCGCTATATCCCATTCCTCTCACCCTCCATACCCTCCATCATCCCCATCAGCTCTCGACTGTTCGAAAGTGCGGCGGGCGACGTCCTTCTCACCCTCTTACCCTCCCTCATCCCCATGGACAAACGGGGATGGTGTGGACAGAAATCAATATAAGACGAGACGCCCGCACGTACCAACTTGCTCTCTGTTTCCCTCGTTCCCTCTCACATCTCTCATACGTTTGTACCATGTCTCTTGCGTGTTTTGGGGGAGGATAGGTGAGGGCGAACGCGCGCTCTGTTCGTGCGGCTTTTGCCTCGCTTTCTTGCACATATACACTCGTGCTACTAACATCCGTATATATATATTCTCCCTCTGCGACTATGGCCCGAGGGTGGACTAATACTCGCACATGATGCACACACCAGCATACACATTTCAATATATCTCCTTACGCGCAAACCAACCATATCCACATACACATATAGGAAGAGGTTGCGTTATTTACAACGTAACGGGTGCTTAAAAAGATTCGTAGAATGCTCAATGTCGTGTGGCAAGAATAAACAACTGCATATTCACTGCGTGGACAATAATCTTCGAACAGGAGAGTGCTGATGGGAAAGGTTTGAGAAATTCAATAGGAATATCATGAAAATTTGAAAGTATCCTATTAAATGTGTAGTTGCCTATTTGGAGCGTAGTGAGCACTTTTTACATATTCCACTGTATGTGATATTCGCCACATAACATGTACGTATCATTTTATACTTGGGTAGGTTGGAATAGTATCTACAATGCTTCAGATAAAAACTACATGGCTAGAGGCAAATTTGAATTTGTAGTGGGGTTAATTTCATTAGAATAACACCCGGTTGGAACATTTGCAAATGTAGTAACAATTGCGAATATAACATGAGATACAATTGCAAATGACTCAGGACAATGTCTTTACGGAGAGATGCCCATAACTCGTGATATCTCGATTGAGTAATTTCCTGATGAAATTGTATGACAACTCCAGAAAATCTTATTCTATATTGTTCAGAAATATATTTTGAAGTTAATGATAAATTCCCAAAACCTTATTATGCATCTTTGCTGGTAACTACGTCGTCACCCGTTGTAGCGACGTATACAGGATCGATAGAGGGCCAGAGAATGTGTGGGGAGAGTGGTGTGTTCATATCCGGTGGATGAGGGAATGGCATCCATAAATTACAACGCGACTCTGCAGGGTGAAAATCGTGTATAAGCGACCCAGTCATGTCGATCTACGCATGAGTTTCCATATGATGCATATACATTTTCGCAGGTCCTTGTATTACATAGAAAAACACGCATTCGATTGCAATGATCATTCCATATAATTCCATCATCCAATGAATGGCATACTATATGGAACTATGAATGAAAAAGAAAACAAATCACAACCGCCCAAATTGTACATATTCATAATATAAAGCTGGCGTCTCACTATTGGATAAGAGTGTGTGCGAGAAAGTACGATACGGGTGTATGAGCATCCCCAACTTTTAGTTCACTTTTACTTTTTATTTTCCTCACTTATAGAATCGCCGCGACGCCACCTGAATACATTATATGTTTTCTATCCCTGGGGGCTAGGATATTGAAATTTTTTTTACCCAGGGCAAAGATGAAAAAACACGCGGGTGAGCGAAGGGGGGAAGTGAGATACGGAGCAGGCACCGGAGAGAACGTAGGGCGAAGTGCGCAGGATAGATGATGAAGACAACGACGACGACGATATGACGACGACAACAACGGGAAAAACATCGATTGGGGGATGATGACGAACGTATAGTAGACGCACACACGCTTGTGATAAAAGTTGCATGCGATACGTTTAGTGTTGGAAAAATATGACTTGTATAAAATGCAATGCATGCTTATCAACTTATTATCTATGTGCATGTACAATTTCAAAATATTGTTACAGTTCATTTGGAGACATCGTCATACCAAGACCAAGTTATGAAATGACTGGATAAACAGTTGTGAATAAAAATTAATATTAATATACAGAAGAGAATGAGAAATGGGGAATTTATCGAGAATGGTGTCATGAATTTCGCAGCTTGACACGCGCCAATTTGCATGGTTTCATATTCATTCAAATATCTGTAGTTGAGTGGACGAATATCAAGAGAGATGGATCCAGTCAGCATTGGAAAACGAGAGTTCAATTGAAACAAATGAATATAAATTGCTATGTTGCTTGATGGAACGTAGAATAAAATACCATAGATGAAGACTATGATAGGAATACGTACGTGGATGATTTTGTTCAATTGAAATAGCGTATGCAGCTGAAGCTCTCGACAATAGACAATATATTTGTGTTGGAAATATCCTGATATTATTTAGGTATGGTCAAAGTTGGGTATGGTAGAGTGAAATTTGAAAAAAATTTATACCTGCAATAAGAATGGCATGCGACTCTTCGTTGTTACACACGTTGATAATTCCCCGGGTCGATTTGCAAACTGGAAACTCATAATCGAACGTAGATGGACGCGTGGATTGAAGACTGGTATCACACCGGGCCCCTGATGCCATCATCAGGGGCGCGACGTTTTTCGACTATGAATGGGTCATCCTATGCGACCTGGGCGTGTGGCTCGGCCTCGACCCTGTTGGCGGTCAAAACAGGCGGAAACATGGCCTGACCCTCATATATCAAATCATTAAATTTTTCTCGCCCAAGCCGTAATTCTTGTCTTTGATTAAATACAAATTTATTTCAAATACTTCGCAACCCATGTCTGAACATTCGTCACCATTACTACTTACATATTATCCAGTCGTCATCTATAACAAATCGGACGTATCCGTTCCTCTGTTGCACCGATTAAATAATTACGAATGATGTAATATTTCTGCAGACTATGAGAATCTACTTTGACATTCTCATTTGCAACGGAATTTGCAAATATATATATATATATATCCACGAAACTTTTTATGTACATTATGTCACTCACAGAAGGAAACGCTTCGGGCTATATCTTCCCATCTCGTACAATCTTCATTCCGGCATGTTTCTGCACTCGCTAAGAAGGGCTTTTCACCTCGACTGTGAAGGTATACATACAGTAAACACGAATGTATCGAAAAAAATATATTACGTCCCGTTAGATGTCTGTAGTGAAGTCATCAACTGCCACACGAAAGCCGCATTAAGGTTCACATATATGGTAAAAAACCGCCATACGCATTGCTGAAACGATGGAATCATCATATATATATTTTGGTAATTTCAATATATATTGATAGTGGTTAAAGTAGTTGGTTAAATAACGTGGACCGGCGAACATGAACTCCAGGTAGACAGTGCCTTATATCCTCAATAGGATACAGTTTAGGAATAAATGTCGGTATTTTCGTACAGCAACCCTTCCAGGTATTATTGAGAAAAGAGTGGTGAATGTATGTTACCATTGGGTTAGACGAAGCACCGATTGTTGCAGAAAACGTGGAGACCCTATCCTATACCTGGAATATGTCTACCATCTAGACATACACGAATAGATAGATTGAAATTCAAATGAGACCACGAGAATACTTTTTTATTCCGTGTGGCAACCCCTTTTTTGCATATCGAGACCCATAGGTACAGCTGCCAGAACCCAAATTGTACATATGTATATATAACTACATCCCAGTCTTTCAACCGACCCTACACAATTTCATTAACACACACACACATACGCATACTCACAAACAATCTCACACGCAGGCGCACGGCGTTTCCATAAAAAAAAAAGCATCTAATGATCTCATACGATATATTGTTGAACCAACTATTGGAATACAAAGTTCAAGGGAGTGAGGTTTAAAAGCGACCACCAGCGAAAAACAGGGCGTGATATCACTCGCCACCCGTATTCTGTTGCGATACATACATGATGATAGCCAAAAAGTATAGGAGCAGCAACCAACAAAATGGACTTTTGTGTTTTACATAATCGAGTTCGTGTACAATGTCGTGAATGCGACTCAGACGCGTGGAAACTTCAAAAAATGCACTTCAACGTTCGCCCCTTGGCAGGTGGACATATATATGGTGGAGTAAGATATGCCTGTACCATCCATCGAACCCATAGTAGACAGGGGCTGCCTCTTTCGTCTTCCTATCAGACCTCCAAAGGGAATTCCAAAGATAACTACAAACACCCTCGTTTTCTAAGGGATATTTGAGGCAAAACATTATTATTTAAATCCACGCCAATCACACACATGTATCAAACACGGGAGTAATTCCTTTCATTTCGAATGGTAAAATGATTGATGGGCATTCTAGATTTGTTAACCACGAGATTTGACAATTACAAGATACTTACATATTTATTTTTAACAATGATAGTTGCAAAATTCAATAAATATTTTCACTTAGCCCATACCTAGACCTGTGTTTATAGTGCTCTGACACCATGATACAAACTATATTTCATTCACCCATATCCAATTATGAAAAATAAATACAAATAATAAGACAGAAGTAAAGCGCCAATGACATAATCTCGTTTGGTGAGATAATGCAAAAGTTTTTTTAGCGATTACTTTACGTTTGCAAAGAAATTTCGCGAATGTACACACGTACAGATCTAAATAAAATTTATGTATGCATGCATGTGTATGTGCGGTGATGTTCGGGATTCCCGTGGGTGGCGTGTATGCACCAAAAGGGGATTGATGGATGCAGAGAGAGAGAGGGTGGGCGAGACCCTTGTCAAAATGGACGCTAAGCCTGTATAACTCTAACGGGATTTTCGATCGTGGGCGGATGTGAGAGCCAGAAATAGGGTTGATGCTAGGGTGAGAAATGGAAGGAAGATGAGGGTAAGAAGAAAGAGAGGCAATGAAGACACGAGTGTGCGGGGGTCCGGGTGCGTTCCTCAAGATGGCGGCCATAAGGGATGGTTGAGGGCGCACGAGGGTTGCCAGAGAGGCAATATATCAGAAGAAAACCCTCGGAGCGAACGAACGGGGGAGTCGTGTGCGAGCTACATCGTTGGCCGTTACCGGCGCACCCCTAGTGCTTTGGTATCTCGTCTTCTCCTTCGATAACCCCTGCATCTATTCTCCCATTCCACCTCACACCCTACTATATACGCCACTACATCCTCTGCACTCGCCTATCTATAGTGCCGAATGTGTACTACAGAAACACACATACACATCCACCCACCCACCCGCACACCCATATTCATATATATTTTACATCCTGCATAAATACGTTCAGTCCATTTAACCTCTTGCTATTCATTCAAATACACGGTAAATATAGAAAACGAAGCAACTATCAGCATTTTGATAAAGAAACATGTTTGATGTAGCAGGGAAAATGTTCATATTGCAAAATTACCGTCTCATCCCTATTTCAATTTGTACAAAACTTTCATCATTGTATTAGCATATAGCTACGTTCCAAATACATATCTGTGCCCTTTCGAAAAAAATGCATGTTGAAACATATTCCATATGGAGTGAAATGCAAAAAAAATATAAAAATGTTAACATCAATTGGTATATATTTCGAAATACAGTTGACGAAACGTAGGCAACGTTTGTAGGGAATTAATGGCGATCGATGAAACAAATTACGTTATCAAATATACATATAGATACATATGTACACATGTGCATAGAGCCAATATCAATGGGGCTAAACAGCTATGAGAGGAAAAAAATGTGGAAAAAGCGGAAAAAGTGGGAAAAGTGGAAAAAGAAAAAAAAAGAAGAGAAGGCCAGACTGAGGGTTATGAAAGCAATGCAAATGAAAAGCTTCGTCCTCAGTGGAAACATCGAGCGTGTAATTTGCTCTTTAAAGAACACTTGGGCGATAATTAAGCCGAGTGAGACGCGTATAGACGAATGAGGAGAAATTAACTGAAATGCGAGAAGGTATACGAAAGCTGTTGAGAGATGAAGAAATAAAATAATGAAGAAAAATTGAATGGCTCATAAATATTTGGATTCTTACGAAGATCTTCATTAATGTATAGATGATACTGCCGTTTTTTTTTTGCTTCCAGAATGTTCATTTGTCGATAAATTGACAAAACTTATTCTCCTGCCACTCATGATGAGACATAAAGTAGAGAATAAAATATGTACAGGTGAATTCAAAGTCAAGAACTTATATAAGACCTTGCATGGAGTCCCCTCACACAGTCATCGAATGGCTGAAACTTTTTCGAAGTAGTAAAACTCGTTTGAAAACACGTGTCACTCATTATAACACATTTGTATATATCAAGAATTCAGTTGTATCTCTATAAAGTGCGTGAGTGAAATGGAATATAACATTCGATTAACAACGTGTATATATACAAACACACATATAAATATATATATATGTGGATAAATTTGACCCTATATGTCCTTGTAATTATCATGATGTATATGCATTGTGGTATATATCATATATATATCGAGGGCGGTTTTGAATTTAGCGATATTTATTATTATTACAAATACAAATACAAATGATCATATGAATGACCATGTATAATAAATAAACGGAAAACATAACTAATTGTTGATACTTATAAATTCTGCTAGGAGCTTAGAATTCGTTTCATTCCAACATCATGCACATATATAGTGGATTCATCGTCATTTTGGATGACATTGCTTGTACGTGGCCTCTCAGCTTTCTCATATAGCAAAAGCTTGTGCAGAGTAAATTGATTAGAATTAAAGGGTTGGTAGAGGGTGTATGAGCGAGGGTATGAGTCATTGGCACCCACAGCAAAACGGTGACCACATTCTCGACGCTGATTGGTGAATTCTAGTTTGTGGCAAGATGGCTGCTCGAGGGCAGACTTGCGTTCACTCAATGCAACCTCCTAAGATGCTTCCTACCTCTATATGTGTCAAATAGATGTATGCCCGTGTACGCCCGCCGTTCGAAACAATGCAAGCTTTGTATATATAACAATCTCTCCTACAGACATGCTGGTACTATTCTCCCTTATTCACTCACTCCTCCCTTAGTCTTCCTCTTGCACGTTCTTACTCCGACTTGTACCCTCCGGCTCTCATCTTTTATCTTCCCGCATAATCCTTTAACATCCTCCAGTAACGTTGTCTCCCCTCTTCCTCTTTGGCTAACAACCTGTGCCCACCCACTAACACCCACCGTATTTCCCCTGACGCCCTCCTGTGCGTTTCTACTCATTTTCACCATGTACACACATGTGTACTTCGTATTTCTTCTCTATGATAAAATCTCGTTTTATATAGTATAGTAAGTCCAGTCGTATACATACAAGCAAATATATATATGCAAAATGTTGCGCATCTTCATTTAATATCATAATTAATTCTCCAAGTTAGAAACTTTAACGATAAAATACGTACAATAATGGATATTTACTGGTTCGACAGTGTTTGATACTATTACAATAGTTTTGTACTAATTGACAACTCTCACTTGTCGCTAGTTATATTATTACACTTATTGTAACTATATCTAAGTTTGAAATAAATACTTAATTAACTAATTGAGCAAATATGTATTGATACAATTGTTCGCAAAAATCACCATTATCTCCACAGTGTTCATTCTTAAAGATAAATTTATATATAATTGAAACAAATATGAATATCACTTCGACGGAATTCCGGTTCAGTAGAAGATCGTCTAATTCGCCTGACCAGTGTGACTTATAACATCTTTACCATATAATCTCAATATCGAGTGTGGAAATACTTTGAAATTCATTACAGTTTCATGGCCAAATAGGAATCGATAGACATTTGGATTCTTTATAACAGAATGTTTCCTAAAGGAATTTCGATGTACTCATCTTCATTTTATATTCACGTCGTAGAGCTGAACACATTTTCCTCCCTAATTGCATTTATTTAGCGAACATTTTCTGACTTGGAGTATACATCTTCAGGTATCCTTTGTTCAATCAAATAATTTTTTTCTAAATCCTTTGTTATATATGTATACAATTGAGGGAGAAAAACTGACGCGGTGTACTTCAGCAGACAAGTGGCACATCCGAAGAAGAATTTCCACGCTTGATTTATCATGTGATCATGTGAAAATGATGAAAAAATAGTAAACGTATATGTAAGAACCGAAGGGTGTGTGCTGTCATATTGATTTTCAAGTGTATGTAGACATATACCCATACGACTATCTAAGTATTCTAATATGGAAGGGATTCTGCGCAACGGCTGATGCCCAAATCTATACAACAATACAGGCTGACTTTATATTTCGGCTAATTCATACATATTTTATAGGTATATATAAGCGAAACATTGTTATAGCTTCTGTAGTCGGAAAACTGCAAATTCAAGTGTTCAACTCCAAAATATCTAAACATTTTGTCCCCTAATTTAGACATTGGAGTCGCTATTGAAATGCCCTTAAACATGACAAACTTGGCTATGCATTGAGAGAGATAATTGATGGTTTCATCAATGTTTGGCTTTGAAACCATCGATTTTTTTCACAGTGTAAAATATTGAAAATAAAAAGCAAAATATCCTGCCGTTCAAAATAATAACATTGAATTTGGAGGTGCATCTAAAGATGAAAATGAATTTCCAAAATAGTCTGTGATGATCTAAATTTCATGAGCACACATTTATCGGTAATCCATACATCTATATTGATATTTGTGAGACAATAAATTCATACAAACCAATATGAGAATAGTGTCAGATTTGACGAGATCACCGATATTCTTTTCCAGTTCAATTTAACTTTGGACCCCTGAGACTATACATACATCATTGCTATCCTCCAATTGGTAGTTACTGGCCACGCCCTGTAAATACCCTCAGATAGCTTCAATACACGGCATTAACTTCCCTTATATATGTGATCATTGTTACCACACATGTGTAATCATGTCCGTGTGTTTATCCATCTATGGAAGTATATAATATATATATATATAAAATTGCTGAAGACATATCGATGCATCCACCGTTTAGAGGAGGGACTTATACATATTATATAGCAAACGTGCGTATACTGCTGACACGCGCGCGTATGTATGTGGTGTGCATGGAATATGACCAATCTTTAAAAGCGTCGTTTTTCATCACATATTGATATTGTTTATTTATATATAGGATATATATTTATACATTTGCGTTCTCAAAATGAATATAACAATGGACTTGCTATTACATCTAAACTATACTATGAATTGTGAAAGAATAGACAGAGATGCGCATGCCATGAAAATAGTCCCGACTGACTAAATAATTATGCTGCAGATGATGAATTTTTTGGGGAATTATGGTCAATTAGTTCCATAATATTATATAAAGTTGCGAATAATCGAGCATGTCAATTGAATGAAATTTGACGCCAGTTGAATGGTTCTGTCGGTAAGTGTAGAATGCGTTTAAATTACATATATATACACGACCAAATATGTTGCACTTAATGTTGGAAGTTATTATAGATGGCGCAGATGGTATATTCGGAGTAAAGGACTGGAGATTGCACATGCATGCAGTGGAGATTATTGGTAAAATTTAGTCTATGGCTAACCAGAGCCGAGAAATGCTGAGAAATGTATATATATATAGATATATAGACACATTTTTCATCGTAATATCGAAGAGCGTGGTGTAAAATTGCAAAACAATTGGCGTGAAGTGTGATATAAAATAAAAATTGTATAGGGTGAAATGATTGAAGAGCACGACGAAAGAGAAACAATATGCGACTCGGTGGTAAGATTAAATTGAATTATTTCGTAGCTACATATACACATACGCACGCTGTATTGATATGATACGGTATAGTAGTAGTTGATTGATGTAACATTGCTGAATTGATAACTCTAACCTCACTTCTAGAATTCTCTGGTGGAAGGATGTCGATTGCCGGTTCGAATGCACAGTACCGATGATTGGCGTGAGTAATTTCAAAATATACTTTTTACATTACGTCCAATGATTTGTATAGAACGTGACAAGTAATATACGTGATGAATAATCATTTTAAGTTATTCATTATTTATTTACACTTGAAAATTTATTTGTTACGGTGAAAAGGGTGATAAATGAATGATGTTATTGAGAAGAAAGAAGAAAAATGTAAATATAACTGATAAACAATATATGGATTTCAGCGCTCGCCGAAATAATAAGTGTGAAGGAAATAAGAGGGGTCAAGTGTTATTATGTACATTATGTAGACTGTGAGTAATTTTTGCAATCAATTGCAGGCACAAATTATATTTTATTGACAATCTGACAATTTTTATAATGATAATGCGTTTATGAAACTTTTCTTTACATATCAAACAAATACTTTGGTTAATAGTCATGATTTTGCAGTTAATAAAAGATTAGACGGATGGGTAACGGAAGATTGTTTAGATACAAGAAAAGTACAATATCCACGTCGTGATGGAACGACACCGGGAACTGGCGCCGTAACGCCAAAAAAACAAGCGCCAAGTAGACCACCCAGTCCAATAAATGTGAATCCTGAACCAGTAAATGGTTCAGCTGAATTGCAAGCTGCATTGCAAAAGAGAATAGCGAGAAAGCGCAAGGGAACATTCCTTGAGAATGAGGATTCTCAGGAAGCTCCACCGCCTCCTTCGGCTGGTCAACCTACGACGGGACCAAGATCAACAGGGTCGCTAGTGGCTCATCACCACGAAGATGTTGTCACTAGAATGAAAAATATTGAACTTATAGAGCTGGGTCGTCACAGAATAAAACCATGGTATTTCAGTCCGTACCCACAAGAAATGGTTAATTTACCTTGCATTTGTATATGTGAATTTTGTTTAAAGTATCGGAAAAGTAGAAAATGCTTAGAAAGGCATCTGGTGAAATGCAATTTACGCCATCCGCCCGGCAATGAAATATATCGCAAAGGCTCAATATCTTTTTTTGAGATAGACGGCAGGAAGAATAAGAACTATGCGCAAAATTTATGTTTACTTGCCAAATTATTCTTGGATCATAAAACACTATATTACGACACGGATCCGTTTTTGTTCTATGTTATGACGGATTTCGATAGTCGAGGATTCCATATAGTAGGTTATTTTTCTAAAGAAAAGGAGTCAACTGAGGATTATAATGTCGCCTGTATATTAACATTGCCACCGTATCAGCGGAAGGGCTACGGAAAACTATTGATTGAATTTTCATATGAGCTATCGAAATTTGAGGGTAAAACCGGTTCACCTGAAAAACCACTATCAGACCTTGGTCTTCTTTCATACCGAAGTTATTGGGCGCACACAATATTGGACATATTACTCACTGTCAAACCTTTAATTGAGAATGAAAAGCCTCAAATAACTATAAACGAAATTTGTGAGTTGACGTCAATAAAAAAAGAAGACGTTATATCAACGCTGCAAAATTTGAATCTCATCAATTATTATAAAGGACAATATATTGTGACGTTAAATAGGTAATTAGCAATTATTGATATTGAATTGATTCATAGCAACCACATGCAACATCTGTTGGTAGCATCACACAGTAATTCGCACTGAGACTGTAAGGAGAAATAATTTTTCAGGGATATTATTGAACAGCATGCTGCAGCGATGGAAAAACGTTCGATCAGGATTGATCCAAAATGTCTTCATTGGACACCAAAAGACTGGAGTGTCAGAGCTAAATGGTGAATATTGTGAGTGAAAAGAGATTGATGAGTCAATATAATGTGGTGGCCATTATATAAAAAATCTTGAAAATATTTCTAGAAATGATGAATTACATATGTCACTGTGTATGGCCAACCAGTATGCAATTATGTACATAATAATTTTCACGAGTCATATGTAGTCATTCAATAAGACTGTATTTCATTCAACGAGCAAGTTGCCCAGTGTTGAGTTTCCTCGTAAATATATATAATTTATTTTGTCTTAAACTACTCACAGTTGCAATCAGGTCATGCATCACTCCAATTATCCAGTCATTTCTAATTGTTCACTCAATCAAATTTTTTTTCGTGTATGTATTTATTCATTGTTTTATTTATTTTCTTTTTTTGTCGTTGGCGGATTAAGTAGCTGTCTCCATTCTCATGATTATATATAATTGGTGACATTGAAATCAACACCCATTGGAATCTGAATGCCACATAATTGTAAATAAATATGATTTTATGCACGATTAGTTTGTTAACAATAGGTCTTTTGACGATATATGTTCAGAAGTATTAACCATGGACAATCAATAATTGTATAGAGCTCAAATATAATTCTTCCCTCGACCTTACAAATACGTTATCCATACTAGTGTAAACGAATCTATGCATTCATATTCATAGAATGTCTTGCTACATATATTTTTGCAATCAACAGTAACGTTACGGGGTTAACATAACCATGGGATGCCATGGTTGAGTATTGGCACACATTCATTGTAGAGCATTATTATATGCATTCATACATATACATACAGAAACACATACACACGCGTACCCACATACATATATATATATATCACTCGCGCATAAACATCCCCAATCTTCATTTTTTCACCATTATCACTCACGGCTCTAGCTCAGTATCCGAAATTTGCCCAAATGCAACAATTCAGAGAAGAATCTCCGTGTATATAATAAATATCTGAAAATAGGAGGAAATGTATATATGTATATAATGCATTAGATATTTTCCGCCAATAAGACAATTGGTATTCAATACACCCTTCCTTCCCTCTATAATATCGACTTGTTATTATTATCGAACAATGTCTGAACGTATTTTTTTTTATGGGACATATGACACTCATAATCGATATATACATGGATTTCATAATTTTCGAAACGAAAATAAATACGATGTTCATCGATAGTTTTGTACTCACAAACTTTTCTATCTACCTATTCTTATGGCAATATAAACACGCAATTCGAATTTCGGATGAAAAAAGACACTATGCATAATACCTGTAACGAAGCAACATTCCAAATAGAATATATGTGTATACCATATAAATTTACTCGTCGTCAAACAATTAATAATATCATATCATCATCTCATTTTTATTGCCATTAATGACACATTGCGCTGTAACACCTCAATGAAACACCTACCATCAATTGAAATACAATGAACGAACTCCGCAACAGAATGCGTAAAAACGTTTACACATATTCAACTTTCGTTCAGCCATTTGCGTGAACAATAAGACACATAATAGTTTTTTTTGTTTCTTTTACGGCGTTTCTCACACCATGAATATAAATTAATAATCCTTCATTCCAACATATTCCATTGAAGTGATTCCACTTTCAATAACAATGTATTTGGGGACTAACTTTGCGAGTATTCAATATTTGGCAAGATTTATATAATTGGTATATAGTTTTGATCGTCATTACGCATAATTATGGGAAAAAAACTTCATAGCACAATTTTTTTCTTTTTGAATGATAACGACATTTTTCCTCGAAGATATTATCCTTCACCACTTGATTGAAATTGTTCAATGAAAAAATCAATATCAATTTTGTATTTTTCTTAAAAATTTAGCCTTCACTCAAACGGCCTTATCTGATATGATTATTCTCATTTTTTCCGTGATATCGGAGATATATCAGAACTAATTGAAGTAATATATTAAAATTATATTTGTAATCTTCATGCTCATGTTACAGTTTCAACAATATGCCGTTTGTTCGTACGAAACTTTTCAGATTTAGATTTTCACCAAAGTATTAAAGATATAAAATCTACCATGAGAAAGAAACTAATTTTCAAATTTTTCCAAATTATCTCGTGATCAATATTCATGGTTGTTATATGTATCCATTAAACCCTAATATATTTCAATAGTATTCAATATTATTATAGGTACCTAGCAAATATGTTTTGTATGATTCATTTATCATTGTCATTGCTTTCAGGTGTTGATTTCTATCAGCAATCAGAAGTTCTCATTTACTCATAATACAGATTGTCATTTTTGGCATTCGCCAGTTCACAAATTTATCTGAATATCGATCGAATTTTTTGGCAATATATTTTTTGTAAAAAAAGTTCTCGAAATGGAACTTGACATTCGATAATAATGAAGATAAACATAGATATATAAACGCATGTATATACATGCATGTTTAACTAGGTTCATATACATTTGTTAATTTACAGTATCGAATATGACCGGTTCGAAGTTTCGTCACAATGACTGCTGGGAAATAGTTAGTTGTAGGTGATAAATCGCAAACTTTTCACGAATTTTCAGCATTTAATCACACTGTAATGATTCTCATGACAACGAATCTCTAATCCACCCTCTACATTGCATGTAGATGTTGTCATAGCATAATGTCGGTTCGATATTCAAGATTCGAGTTTTGGTAGATATTTCGACAGTGTGAAATAGATATTGTCCACCCGCGTGATTGAAGCAATTGAACGAAAGATTTCATTACCGCAGTCATTTTGGGACAGCAATTTCGTTTATATTTCCAAAATATTATAGCTCATAGTATTGACAGTTGTGACTGAATCATGCGATCTTAATAACATGGCTTCTTGTTCACATGGAAATCAAGCAATATATCTTGATATTGACCACTGTTGCAGTTTTCCACAAAAATTATATGCCACAATGCAATGAAGTTTCTTTGGATGCCTTATACATAATAATATCATTGACAGTTTGTCTACAAACCAAAGTCAAAACTCTCTTGATTTTCCACTCGCTTTTGGTAGTCTTCTAGATATCTATCTACATTACGATAGATGCCCGAATTCGCTTGGAACATTAATGTTTCCAAGATTCTTTCGTTCTTTATCGCTTTTGACGGTAGGACAATCTACAAATCGGATATAGCAATACAATATTATGATAAAAGTTGAACTGTCTAATTCTACTTACTCTGATCAATTCCTGAGGAGTTATTCGATATAATTTGAGGTCTTTACTCAATCTCTCCATGATACAGCTGAATTCATAATTTGCGTCCATTTTAGATGACTTCGTTTTGCATCGATGCTTTGCCCAAGCATGCATAGCTTCAAACTTCCGAATTTCAACCACTTCAAGTGCTCGGCACATTATAGTTTGCACCATACTCTCACTTAGAGTGAGAAAATGTGGACTTTGGAAGAGTTGATAAGCCCGGGTTTCAACAAATGCCAAGATCATATTCACGAGTTCGGACGCTGAAGTATAACGCCAATAATAATTTTCCAGAGCACACAACATTATGCAGACTATTTCAATTCTGAGAAATTGTTTGGCGTGATGGAAACAGGCTTGCAGAAGATCCGGTAGATCATAGTGTTCCGCCGCGCATATCAAGCCTGGAATATTTGTACAGGTCAGAGGACAAGAACCGGTATGTAAATAGTCTAGAAGAATTCCAAATGTTTCCGGATCAAACTCTATTATGTCAAACTGCGAAAAAGAGAAAGAGAGCATAGATAAAATCGACGATAATGGAATCATGTTCGTAATCAATGCATATGTTAGAAAGATTAGGCGTCATACTTCAGTCTGGGCGAGTTTTGCTCTATCGACCTTTTGTGCGTCTGCACATACACTCAATCTTGGAACTGCCAGAGCTTGCGCAGCTTTTTCTTTTTCCTTCGACTCTTTATCTGCAATGGAAAATTGAATAGTTGGCAGTGAGTACAATATCCTGTCACTCATTAATCGTGGGATAATTAATGGGCGTAAAAAAAAAGGAGATAAGTAGCTCACTACTACAATCTTGCGAACTAGTCCATCGTTTCCGGTCTTCGATTTGTAGGGTATTGCTTCCGTGTTTTCGAATACTTCGGCCCCATCCAGCTGTTATAGTACCGAGTCTGGAGAAAGCACGCTTTACCATCGGTGATGAGGGCACACTTTTAGGTCTGAATAAATATAATATACAGTTAGGAGTAATATGTGGTATCGGAAATATTATAATATAAGTTATTGAATATATAAAGAGCAGAGAAAAGATGAATTGTATATTATTTAAAACACCTTGGACTCTCAATGTCAGGAACTTGGAGAAAATTTGAACTTTTTGGCTTCTGTGGGCTCAGTAAAGTAGGTGCAGGCCTTGCCAACAACTCCGCCACTGGGACTTGAGGGCTCCCGAAACCCGTTTGAATTCCATAAAGCATCTCTTGAAATACCCTATGACAAGACATTTTAATGCTATGAACCCGTCATGGAACGATTTTTGAATTCGATTTCGAAAAATAAAAGGGTAATGACATACCTGCTCCTAACACCTAGAATGGCTCGTACACCGATGAATCTGACTTTTTGTTTCTGTTGACCAGGAACCAAAAATGCCACGTCAAATAGATTAGCATTGAGCTCAATATTAACAGAATTGTTTAGAAAAACTCTCGTAAAGTCTTTCGCTAACTGATCATAGTCTTCAAATTGATCTCTAACGGAGTCAAGAAGTGGGGAAGATGGTCTCATATGTCCAATCGGTCTCCATGATCCACGTCTGTACGGTTTAGGTATTTGCCCAGTTTCGGCATGATTGGCCAGATTCGCCACAAGATCTTCGAGCATCTGACTTCTTGTTCGTTCCTGCATTCTAGCAAATTTCGGCGCTGAGTAACTGGCACGCTCACCATTAACAATTTTCGTTAGTATCCATTCTCGAAACATCGCACCTAAAAATAATTCATCTTTATTTAGTTTTTGTTTCTCGCAAGCACATTTTATATTATCGATATTATTCTCTTCACCTTTTTCAAAAACGCTCTGCTCCCAGAGATAAGGCTTATAAGCACCAACTTCATCGCGTGTTACTACAGATACCTCATATCTTGTAACTTTTCGTTTGATTCTTGGACTAACTCGAACAAGAATAAATGTATGAAGGAAGTGTGATTTGATGCAAGCTGGACTGAAGGGTGTGTTATCGGCTTCGAGAAAGACAACGCACACTATGTCATTTCCGATATGGCGCTTTCTTTGTAACTGGAGTTAACCCAAAAGATAAAGAGCAAAAATAAATATCGCATCTATTTGTTCACTACATTATAATTGTGTTGGACGAATGCTAAATGATTCACCTTTTGGGGGTCATGTCGCTCATATGGCAACAGTGTAGAGACGTGAAACATTATTTCGATGCTTCGCCAATTAGTATAGACGGAATAAAGTCCGGTGAGATCATGTACAGTATCAAGGCCGCCTTTATATTTGTCAAAACCCCTTAGACGAACCTTATCACCAAGAATTTGGAGAAATTCCTCGAATAGCGGCGAACTATCATTGTTGTCTAAGATTTCTTCTTCCGTATACTGCCCTTCCTGAACATAAATTACGCCAACTTTCAATTCAGACTTGATGAAAACTTGATCCAACTTAAGAAGCTCTTCAGGTGTGTCGGGCAATTGGCCCAATGTTAATGGTGGATTGATGTTAACTTCTTTCCCAAGACTCTTAACCACTTCTTCACGATTATATCTGCATTATAGAAAATATATAGATACAAAAATGAATTGTGTGTAAATATATGTAGATATACAAAGAGATTACAATCATATTATGAAAATTACAAAGGTTATCTCACCGATCTGCAAATACACAACTTGCTGGTATCAATCCGTGAACTGTGTAACTTATCGCTCGGACAAGTATTCTGAATTGATCTCTACCATTTATTGTTTCTTGTTTGATACTGAGAATAACTGGTCCAAGATCCTCATCGTTGGTGAAATAATTCCAGTGTTCTGAACCATAAAAATATTTTTCATAAGTTTCTTGTTCGACAGAAGTGAGTTCAAATCCCTGATTCTTCTCCCACTGTTCTTCAATAGCAGTTTTTTTACGTGGTGCATCATCGTCATCAAGTTCATTCTCTTCAAAGAGACAAAAATCATTGCGTTGCTTCATCATTAATAATTGATCTTGTTGCCCGTCGCCCTGCTCTGGGTCTGTACCATCTCGATCGCTTTCACTTTCATCCCAAATTGTATCAGATGTGATTTGATGTCTTGAACATTCAATCCAATAACCAGGCGTTGAAATGAGATTGTGCGGGAACTCTTGACAGAATTCGTCTGTAATCATGATAATCTTTGATTGCAACCGTGATATATATTAAAATGAAATTGACATTCATTCCATTACAGAGCAGTGTCATTCTATCGTGGCCGCAATTTTTGTGAGAAACCAAACGAAAAAAATGTTGATTGCGCAAGCAAACAATGAGAGATGAATATTATGCACAAAAGTATTCATTAATTGATTCCATTCACATATATCGGGTTGTATTCGAATGCGGTCGAGTCACTGTAAGGTAGAACACCAAGCTGTTTATAAACAGGGCTCGGTATTCGAACTTAGAGTGATCCGCACGCAATGTATTCCTCTCCATTTCTATACGCATACACTCTCGTTCGCTACTCGTCAGAATTAGATTGCAACAACTTGTGTGATGTTCTTGTGTTTCCTGTTACATTAGACATTCCTATTATTTCAGAAAGCATGTTGATAAAGAATGTGCAACTGTTACCTGAACAGGCTTGGGGCGGAAGTGGAAATATCAGAGTAGTCGATGATTTTCTCCTTGCTACTGCACATCCTAAGCTTTGAGGTTTGAAGCTGCGCAACTGCTGCATAAAATCTGAGCACTCCATTAGGGCCACGTCCGCGAAATGCAGATCACAAAGTATTTGATTTTTGAATCTAGAATTATAGTCGCTTGCAATTGTTTGTTCGTGATTATTTCGTTTGAATAATTACATACCGTCTAGCTCTCTTTTGATTCGGTCCCGTTAAATTCAAACCGCAACTGTTACATTTCAAGCACTCCTCATGATAGTGGTTATTGTCATAAGGTGGTGATGGCTCTACACAGCATTAAAAAAACTCAATCACATCAAAGTTGCCAAGAGAAAATTCGGAAAATCATAAAGCACAAATGGTTTTCATCGAGATTTCATTTCGGGATTTACCACGCCTGTCTCAGCATTTCTTTGTTGTCATCAACTTTGTTTTCAGTTATTATCCTTCAATGGAAATATTTTTAATACTTTCCTTCAATATTTTATTCTATGAACCACAGTATTGGCGCAAATTGAAGGAGTGTATGAATGAAGAGGCTGAGAAAATGATTTATAGTCTTATCATTCTAACAGTATCACGTGGGCAATTGTATTGACTATTAGAACCTGTATAAATACTACTCTCATCAACAATCGCATACGCCCAATTTGATATCTATATTTATCGGCAATTATAACAATTGCACAATTCCCGTCGAGTTTCATCCATAGAAATAAGTACATGGGGAGTAGTAACACAATCAATGGAATCTTTACGATAGACATCCATCGTGTGAATCGATAACGGACTATCTCACTATGCACGACTTGAGTGCAGTAGCCGGGAGAGAGACAGTGCGTAAATGTACTGTTGGCGTATTTACTGTTTAATCCTCTATTTTCATTCATCATATTTGTTTCTATTTCATCGTTAAGATAATCGATGATAGTGAAAAGAATTTAATCCCTTGATCATTAAATGAGTTCAATGACACACTTTGTTGCACACAATTGGCAGGAGAAATTTTTCGAAATATCGCAATTGACAGCACACAAAAATCAAACTCTACCGTCATTTACTCTTATAATCGTACTTTTCTTTATATTCCCAATATTGTCACTGTTTATTATAAAGATGAATGAATCTATCAAATAATTTCTTCCTCAAAACATTGCATATGTAATCAGTGCTAGGATCTTCATATATAGCTGTATACATCCACATATTGTGCGATATCATATTTTATATTTGATATATAATTTTCATCTTTCTCAACTGCCATTGATCTCAGATTTATGATAGATTGAAATATGAATCATGGTTATTCACTCAATGGTTAGTTCTTAAAGGAGACCACTACAATTTTACTTTATGTCAGAAAATTTGATTGATACAAGTGGACGCTGGTCGTTATATTTCTACACCTATCATGATTATCGCACTGTATTGACGGTTATGCACCCCCGCGAGTTTTCTTGTGAACTAAACTACGTTATCTCGCGCAAGCGTGTGACTTGATATCCAAAAAAGTGCCGTGACATAGATTGGAGTGTCGATATTCTAGCGCATCATTGACGCCAAATCAAGTTTAGTTTGAATGCAGTCATGCGTATCATGGATTCAAAGATACGCGTAAAGCAAATACCCTAAAATATTACGCAATTTTGAGGATTTTCGAGTGATCATCTAACTCACCGGTTTGCGTACTGCTATCGAAGAAGGTACTAGTTGTTTCCACCGTCATTGTCGCAAACGTACCATCTGTGATTTGTGCTGAACTATCTCTGCGTCCCCGATACCGTTGAGCCTTGTCCATTTGTTCAATTGTTTGTTAGTTAATTTGTTTGTTGTTGCGTTTGTTTATTAATTAGTACATCATTTCCAATGACATCAGTGGTATTTTTCGGATTTTTCAATTCAATATGGTGATTTAAACTTTTCAATAACAATGCTCAAAGAAATACTTACAGTGTCGTCACTTTGTGAGCTCTGTCTGCGGAAATTTCGACAACGTATCCTCTCTTCAGTGGTACTCTGTCGTCTGAATCCGCGAGCAATAAGAATCTCCTCAGTCGTTGATTGTCTCCTCACGATTGGTGCGTGTTGATTACTCACTGATCCACGTGCGCATGGGCTCGGCTCTCTGGACGAACATGAAGAACTGTCCGGGGATCTAGAATAGTTCAATAACATTTATCAACCTCGATTTTTTCATTCATAACACTGAGGTATCACACTCTAACAGATTCTAGTCAATCAATCATCGGGACGAGTGTGATTTACTTTATTCCTTCATGGCCAAATGTTTTCATATAATTACCTCCCAGAGCGCCCAGCAATGGATGTCGATTGTCTTCTCAATCTTGATTGTCTTCTTTGCCTAAGTGGACTGATATCTCGCTTGTCAGTATTTCGATCTGGACTCAAGTGACTCTTGGAATCGCGCCGTCTCGACTGGGACGCCGAGTCTGGACTCAAGGAGTCCCGTCGTGCTTTCCGTCCTTGACATGAATTCATTTTAAATTATTGATACATAATCTCTTTAGATTAGTTATAATAACCATGATGATTAATATTATTATCATCAACATCTTAACTATCATTCCGAAATATACTTACCACCATCATCGGGATCCGGTGATAGTGTGGGCTGACTTCCACGACGGCTAGAGGGTCCTTCATCTATTGTTGCCGCTTGTCGAGTTAATCGCGAAAGTTTATTAGATGATACTTCTTTGCTTTTCCCGTAGTAACACTGTGGGAATTGATATGCATTAATAAAATATCAGCGGAATAGAATAAAATCAAGATAATGATAATTTATTGAGAAATAAAACCTGAGTTGTGGAGTCTCTACGAGTGGCTAATAAAGGATGGGATGATGCATTGTTGATACTGGGTGTACCAACTGGACTGGAACTTCCCGATGTAGATGTCCCTGGTAAAGGCAGATTGTTGGTTGTGACAGGGGATATTGTTGGTGGAGTTGTTGACGACATGATGATTGTTGGAGTATTAATACTTGGTTCTAATGTCAAGTAGTGTTTATTTGATTCTGCCATTCCCATTTTTGGATCATGCATCGAGAATTTCGTTTCAGTCGAAGCAGAACAATATTTTATTTCCACACTCTGATGATTTTTCGTTTCTAATTTTTCCGCACTTCCCGCAGAGTTTCTTTGTGCTTCCAAGTGATCCCTGTGGACGAATATTTTAACTAAATATCATATATACGGAAAGCTTATCTAAATGACAATACTCACCTAACAGTAGCTGAAGCAGCACTATCTGTACTCGATGCACTGGGTCTTTGATCACTACTATAATATTTGGTTGGTGTTATGGCTCCAGCGTCGATTGAAATTTGGGACTGTTGGGACTGTTTACGTTTATGATGTCGGCATTGGTGTTTACGCTCACTCGAATTTCCAATTATTGAATCCCTCCGAGACCTTGAACTCTCACCAGAGCCTCGCCGCGAATTTCTGCTGAGTGACTCACCAGATCCTATACAATATTCATGTTATACTATTCGACATTAAATAAATATGTTATACTGATACATGGAAGTAACGCTTAGTAATGAATAAATTGATACCTCGTCGTGGGGTAGGAGATATAACTGTTGGTGTGGGTTGTGGCTGAGGTATCTCACGCTTATTCCACAGCTTAGCCAAATCATTCTTGAAGTCGTTAATAGCGGAGTCCCGCCGAGATTTACTCGATGTTGTGCTTTTTATGCCACTATCCACAGAACTCTCTCGGCGTTTCCTGAGACTTGCTAAATGACTGCAATCTGTTGACGTTGTATGTTGCCTAGACCATGGCATCGACTTGGCAATGTCTGCAAGAGTTTCCCGCCGACAAAGTTTGTTCGTACTTTTGCTTTTGTTTGAATTCCCGCCACTGCCCCACTCTCTCAGTATGTCAGCCAGACTCGACCGACGCCTTCGATTATGTGTCGGTGATGACTCCTGGGGTTCGTTTGGCGGTGACATCGAAGTACCAATCTGTGCAGCAGAATCTCGTCTTCCGGTGCCTGAAAATCATTTTTCAAACGCGAAAATAATTTTGTGATGAATATTCAACTACATTTATATATATCCATTCATTCATCCATTTGCTGTTGCCTCGCTATTGTCTATTGTGATGTATTAGTTTACCAAGCCTCTGCTTGAGTGTTGACTCTTCCACCTGTTCCCGAACCAAATCGTCCCATCCATTGCCACCCTGCCATATTAATCCAACTTGATGGCTCAGAATTGGTAAATTGCAGACGAAACATATGGCCGTCATAGTTCTGAAACAAATAATCAAAATAGTCTCTCATTTCATATGTGTATCAGAAAGACGTTGACAGATATCTTCCATGGATACATATTATTCTATTAACAGGCAAATGAAATTGCATCACATTTAATTAGATTACACCGTAAACTAAGAAGCATCTTTTTTCCACCGAGATTTACAGTGATAGGTTGCTGAATACGTGGAATCGAAAAATATAATGATTATAGCAATTTGAATAACTGGTTAAACCATGCTCACAATACAAACAAATGACTGCTGATATCATGTGCAGGAGCCAAAAGTGAATACTCATGTGCAACATAAACTATTCATGCATTGAACCTAAATATTAGTACCATTCAGGTTCAAACATAAATTTTACCCAAACAGTATATCTGCGATTAATTGTCATGACGTTCAATGAATTACTATATATTGGATTATTTCAGGAGAGTTGAAATGATGATCAAGATTGAAAATAACATTGAAACGTTGAAAAGATAAATGATATTAAATACTCGCAGTCGTTGACTATATAGATGTCGTTGTTACTATACTAAAATTATATTAGGTGAATCGGCGGTGTCAGTAGAATGCTCCCAGTATGTCATAAGATTCGGCGGGCATTCCAAAGAAGCGTGTAGTCAAAAAATTTTAAGATGGCCAGATAGTTCGGAAAAAGACAATATTTATAGTCGAAATGAGTCATTTATTAACTGTGTTACTTATAACGAGAGAATACAAATGAGATGCCTATTTTTATAGACGAATAATATATTAATTGTTCGACCTGTAATGTCGAAGTCTTGGGCTCTGCAACGACATGGCATGGTAAGGCCCCGGTCGACCTGTAAAAAATATATATATTTTGCTCGTAGCATAACGTATACTCTATTCTCTACGCAGAGATTTTTGGCATCATTAGTAGATAACTATATGGTTTCAAAGTATAGCTGTGAAATATATCTGCGCGTCTGACAATTCAAAAATGAGACGTACGGCACAAATTCTCGCCACAGTCCAATGTTCGTTATTAAATATTAAAATAGTTATTGTGTTGACATTATGTGTGTTGTAATGAAATTAAATTACTCGAATCATAATACTGAGGAAGAAAAACAACCCCGATCTATATAAAATTGGGGGGTTTTAGCGAGAATGAACCGAGAGGCGAGCACTCACATTCAAACTTTTTTGTACATCGTCCATTTAAATGGAAAAACAACACATCTAGACACGCCGTGGAACTTTAACTTTTCCGAGAATGGAGATCAAATTTTACTCTTCACAAAATTCAATATTTCATTATAACTCCACTAATGGACTGTCAATTACCAACAAGCTAACCCGCAACCCGTAAACTGTTTATCGATCAACTCCCCATACTAACTTGCTCATCACTACATCGAACCACTTTTCTGTCGCATTGATGTGGTCAATCAAAGAAGAACAATCAAAAAACTAATTCTCGTATATTTTCCGAACTGGGAGAAATAGTTCCACCTATGCATAAATGTATAAAATTAATTATGTCAAAACAACATTGGAAATTGTGTGGTGAGCGTAATAGTAATTATCATGTGTATGAATTGCGGTAAATGTAGCAGTAAGGGGGATGGCAGCAACGTCTTGTGCTAAGATTGACGTATCGAACCCAAATTGCAAGCAACAGGCATTTATGCTCATCTTAGGTGTACACCATGTATTGACGTGATGCACAACATGGCCTAGAAAATTGCAGCGCAGCAAATGTAATTTCTATTTCCACATTAATCCACTTATAATGAAAATGTACTAATGATCAATTCACCGCAGCTAGGTAAATTATTGCAGCCCAGTGCTCCATCCTAATATATAATTCCCACTAAATTTTTTTCTTTCAATAGTTTTTCACCCCATTGATGGACAACTATGAACAAGTATTTGTTGTAGATAATATAAACAATGAAATGAAGTTATATTTCTCAATCGATATACGGTTCTACGTACCTGCGAATCCCCGTGTTGGAGAATCTATATCCAGAGAATGGGTTGCACCACCAATCTCACTCATGAGAATGCCGGAATCAAACGAAGACGACATTGATTGCCTGTAACTCTCCTCACTCTTGTTGTGGGAATGTCCAACCTTTTCGATATTCTCGCTCCTTTTTATACTTCGCCCTCATTAACGATCTTGATTACATACAGTAAGAAACACTATATAAAATGCAAAACTAGATAGCTTTTACACATATATTCACATATATTATTCATCAACAAACGTACATGAAGGTATGCACACAACGTTTATGCGATAATTACAACGATAGATATTGACAGAGATAGTTTTTAATCACCATATATATCATTAGAACATTTCAAATATGAAAAAATGAAGCACCATGAAGAATGATGGCGAAAGACATTGTAAAATGGTACGTCTATTGTATTCAGATAGCTCTTGTGTTTTCAGTGAATCAGACCGTTGATCTTTCTATGAATCAATGAAAAGAATAAATTCCTTCGCCTAATACTTCGAAAATCAGCGGTAAACCAACTGTGTCGAGTTACATCAAGATGATTTTACCTTTTTACCTAATAACTACACGTAATTCAATGAGTTTGACAAAATGGAGAGAATTAGAAAAACGAATATGTTGTGGAAACAAAAATCGATATAGCCTCAAGCATTACTACCTATATTTTTTTTTCCCCCTCTTCGCTCTTCAGGACCAGATAATTGTAATTATACCAAGCAAAATATCCGGTGACCTCCAACAAACCAACTGCGCAACCACTCATTTCCAATAAGAATTTTTTTCCACGCTGTAGTTCGCTATTTTCACGTGAAAAAAATGTTTTACGAAAGAAATTGCATACGATAGGTTATCACCGACTTTCTGCAATTGACTGTCGCTTCCTTTCCGACGATATAAATGTTTAATAATATTATGAAGTAATCTATATGATAGCTGCTGAGGCGCACATTCATGTTTCGCTCATAGGCTGAATGAAAACAGCTGCATCCCCTCTTGGAGGAATAAGTATCAAAGCGCCGCACGGTGGGGATGGTTTTTTAATAAAACATCTATTTATAAAAATTTTTCCAGTGTAGTTGATGAGATCAAAAGAATTTCATTGAAGGAATTTGCTTAAGTTCTTTGGGTATTGATTGTTATCATTGTGCTTAACTGTCGTTCTAAACTACATTTATAAAAGCATTTAAAGTACGTTACACACCAATTATCGCAACCAAGACATCAATAAGTTAGGTGACTGATAAGAAATGAACGGGATAGTAATAGTTATTGGATATAGTTCTCATAGGATTAGTTCAAGACTATATACGATATAAAAATATGATGGAGCGAGGGAGAGTTACTTGAAAGCTCGCGAGCCGGTAGTCGAAGTCCTGGCCAGAATCAACAGTTTGCTCTATCGATTGCCTGTGTGGCCCACATGCTGCTGGCCCGTGGAGTCGAACTCGTCACTCAACTTCTCCCAGGGTCGCGCAGGCGATATCTCATGGCCGCACCACTTTTACCAATACTTATTATCTCTAATGAACGTTCAAAATGAACAAATAAATGAATACAAATATAATGAAACTATATGATTCAGATAACATTTTCAAAATATCGTGAAACCTATACTAAAACAGATTATGTGAGAAATACTTTTCTCACATAATGTAGAGTTGTTTCGAAATATTTTACTCTTATTATCTATCCCTTTTTCTTTTAATGGTCCATCGAATGAATTAAATGAAATATTATATGTAGCAGTCCATGGAGTTTTTCCGGGCCTACATAAATTTCATTCAAATTTCATAAGCATCATTCTACCTTTCTCTATCCCTTATTTCAATACATAAATCACTTAAAAATCACAAGACTCCAAGCGCAGTTGTCTACCAATACGAAATGAAGTGAAGTGTTCACAAATATAGGATATATACCTATATGGAGAAGTATGCTTCTTATTTATATATATATATATATATATATATGTTAATAATGTACCATTAGACACTGTTAGTTCGAATGTTCCATACGGAAATGTATCTCATAAGAAGCTAACTGCAGCCCGTCATGTTACATTATATTAGATCACAAGAATTAGGTCAGTGCACAGAAGTAGGTCAATACACACCGAGTTAAACTGCGCAGAGATATGATATGTTATGATGAAGGGGATTTTCATTTTATGCCTATTCCTCCCGCATGGGCACATCTACCCACAATATATGGTAATGAAAAACGAATGAATGGCAATCAAAATTTATGAATGATATATGAGCGCGATTTTTAAGGTGTTTTCATCTTACGACGTATGTGAAAGCCCGCGAGAGTATGCATACATATTGTAGATACAGTCAATTCATTTCTATTGAAAAATTTTATAGTATTACTATTCGCAAAGAAAGGAAAAAGAGGTCAGTTGCAACAGGTGGAACTACTACTCGTCCTCTCTCACTTACTCTGCGACATCCTTTCCCACGCGTTCTCTAATCATACCTCCGATTTTGAACTATAATAGATATCGAGTTAACAAGTCTAGGGCCCAAATTGTCCATTCGATGTCAGTGATTTTCCTGACAATTCAGTTGATGGTAAAAGTTCACCGATTAATGAACTCAGCTCTATTTCGAATGAGAAAGACACAACGGGAAAAAAGAGATGGAAAACGAAGAAAGAAAGAAAAACGCGCCATACAATATTCATAGTTCTAACATTCATTATTATTCTATTTTTTCACTTAAACCCGCATCAATATTTCAATCTGTGAGTTTGCCTCGGCACATTAGTTTTCACATGATATATAAATGGAAGAACAAAATGTATTGGCAGGACATGAGGGATTTCTAGTTTATGCTTCTAGATACAACAAGGGTTATCGATGAGCGCGTTGGAGAATGCACCATGTGCTGATCGGGTCAGTAACTAACTCTTTAGAGCGTAAAAACTCAGCATCGCATCTCCGGATCGAAAAATTGCGAGTCGCGTCTGAGACGCTGACCAAGTAATGCAATCTCATATCAAGAGCGTTATTATCGCATGAAATTTTTTCATTATGAAGTTTATGGATAAATAATGAATCGCAGATGAGTTCTCACACTTTTCACTTAAAATTTTGCGAACGAATTTATTCCAAAATTATGAGTGCGATTTTCATTCGTGATTTAGTCTCGTACTGAACGGATCTCAATGAAATCAAATTGTCAGGTGACGACATATAGATACATAATTATTTGCGGTAAAAATTAGTCGCAGCTGTGAGTAATTTTCAATAATAGAATGATGTGCCCTTAATTATTCTAATTTGAAAATGATAATTTATGATTCCCACGTGAAATTGGAGATAAACAAACGACATCAAGCAACACTGAACATAAAATATGATAGCGGTCATTATAATGTGGAGGAAATTTACTTACTATTAGAAGGTATGCCTTGGTGGAACAGCAGGACTGTCGCTCGCACGCGAATCTGGTGGTCTCATGAATGCCGAGAGAAAACGCGGATAAACCACTGAGAGAAAACAATGGGGGAACAGCGAGTCATGATTGGAGCGCAGGCGCTCGCCCATCCCTCATTTCTCGATATCGTGGTGAGTCCTCGATAAAATCACGTCTGGGTTTTTGGTATAGAACAGGAGCCATACACAAATCGGATGATAGCGCGCCGTTGGCCCGACAGCAGACTAACATGAAAAACCCAATCGCACCCATATAAATAATGAAATATCTGTAAATTCATTTAAATAAAAAATGATACCAACGCCGTCCCCCTTTACGTCTCCTTCGCTTCCAGTTTTGAATACATGTTTATATAACGCACGAAAAAATGATAGATGTAAAGAGACGTGTATTCATTGGATCATAAGTGCCCCAGAATTTAGTGGATGTTATCGTGTACATTCACTATGTTCATCTCTACATGCGTTCATTCCCACTCAATAACATAGGAAACGAAAATATGAGAGAAATCATATCAAATCATAAAGGCATGAAATGTTTTTCAAATATTGAATTTCAATATATATTTCATATAAACAGCCCTGCGGTATTTGGAAATTTGCGTTACTCCAGAAATACATTGACAAATAAAAGCGACAGGGTGAGCTTTACATAGAGCTTCAATGAACGTACGTCAATGTATTTGTATAGTGACAATAGATGCGACGCGCTTGCGTCGAACTGACACCTGTAGCCAAGTTTTCAATCAATAACGTCATGTTACAAGGCCCATCTAAGTTTCCGACAGCACAGATGTTTATATTGACAACATGTATCAAGTACAATGAAAATGGCAATAATAAAAGGAAAACAACAGATTGACCATTAAAACGCTGCAAAACGATTGTTGTTTATTGTAACAGCTGTAATTCAGGACAAAAACATATTCCTTTGCTGTTTTATAAGACTCCAATTTCGTTCACATTTACCGGTAATGGAAAGCTACAATGTCATCTATCACCATCTAGATATGCATGATAAATGAACCACCTACTAACATGTGTATGAAAGTCAGATATCGAATTTAATACGTTTACCCTCTTTTCAAAACGAAATATACGAAACATTTATGTCAAACTTGTCATAACATAGCATGATGAAATGATGACATCTGATGTCAGTTATCATGAAAAATAGTTATAAACGTTTTTGATTAGAAACAAATGTATCATAGCAAAAATCATAAAAAAATTTCAGCTCCGGCGCGTGCAAATATAGTTACTACAAATATTGAAAATAAATGTCAATTGTTTTTGTTCGGAGTAGAACAAAGTGATATATGAGAAGTAGTCCAGTACTCCACAATAATGCAGATTGATTCTGTGACCCACAATAGCGATCACTGCTTTGCAATCAAATTAATAACCAATTGTAAATACCAGATTCGTACAAAAGGAAGCTATACAGAAGGAGGGACAAATTATAAATATTCATGAACGACATATATTGTATTGACATCATCACATCGGCAATTCGTAGTGTAGGTCTTAATAGAAAGTATATATAAATGTGAATTTCCACAAAATAATGATAAAAGGCGGAACTTTGACTGGATATAGTAGCATGCATGCGATTCAACCCATCAAATTTATATTATTTTTTTTATCCCTACAATCTTCACTTTCATTCAATTCACTAAGTTATACAGATATCTAACTTTTATTTATTCCAGTTTGATTCTAATAATCCAATAATCTCGAGTCATATATTGCAGAAATTTCAACGCTAATATGCATTATGTTCATTTTATAATTGCATAAATGACATCGGCGACAGATTAAATCAATAGAGGAATGCTTGCATTCATACATAATCACCACGATTGAATGATTGATTCATAATATTACAAGACTGTGCTGTATCTATGAGTCTTGGGAATAGAAAAATCAATTTCTAGTCAGAATAAATAGTATCGAATTTTAATTATATGCTCTGGTTGTGTAGAGTCACTCGATAGCTTATATCCATTATTTTTTTATTGCACGTTGTTTTATTGAGTGACAATTTCAGTCATTGCGCACTTTTCAAACATGGCATCCAATACTTGGATAAATTTCGAGTGTCTCTCCGCAGGTGTGACGGAGATGCCACGACTGCCCCATAGAAACCTAATATGAAATTCAGTACGAAACGCGTCAGTCAAAAGTTCATCACTCCTGCATCCTTCTAGTGCGATTTCTGCATTTCTACGGAAGAGCGGTAGATTTTCGACCAATTTTCTGGTTGCTTCCAAATGAGCCCAGATAATTGACAGTCCACAATCCGGTGCAGAGGTCTCCCATGGAGAGAGGATGGCCGCTACAAGACCTGATGGAGTTGTATTACCTATAAAAATGATTATGCATATACGCATGAATTAAATGTTATACATAGGTATGAGAAATGAATCATAGACTAAATTTTAAATACCCAGAATGTCTTCGAGAGCACGTTCTCCGAGCAAAGCTATTGGAAGTACATGTGGCAAAGTGGTGTTTGGAGCTTGCGGATTTGTACATTCATTCATGGCTCTTAGTGTTGGCCTGAGCTTAGCTTCAAAACTGAATGCCTCATCTGTGTACCTTTGGCGAAGGAGATGCCATGTATTAGCCAATCGTTGAATTTGTGGTAAACATAGTCCAAGCATAACGCCACAAAACCCATACAAGTTTCCTAGTGCAGTCTTTGTATCGACAGCTATCTTGATCCACTTGCTAATTGTCGATGCTCTTTCAATGGTAGTGGCACCAGCGAGAATAGTTACAGCTACTAATAATTTAAGGCACTCAGTCCTTTCAATAAGATCAAGTCTCATTTGGTGGCCATGAGGTAATGTAGCTAGTTCTAATCCACTCAAACCGAATTTATTGCTCGTTTGGGAATGTAGAACAAGCTCAAGGTCGAGACGCGTGAGATGAGACGCCAATACACGCGGAGCTGATTCGTGTAACATACCAGATACACCTCGTAAAGCAGTAGAGTCCAAAGGTCGGTGATCACCCGATGGTAGTAGTAAAGTTGAAAAGCCCTCAATATCCAATTGTGTCAAGACTTCCATCGACGGCGCTGTGATAAGTAGCTGATCTTCCGCCAATATTCCGTATTCACTTTCATTTCCATTTCCATTTCCATTTATTCCATCATTAATTTCTCCATAATGACTCCTAATTACGACTCCTTTAATTTGTGGCGGAGGATTCATGCCACCAGAATTGTTTACCTCGAATTCACTATCACCCGAACCATTTCCGCTATCGCTGCCAGACGCTTGGTATCCCTGAGAATACAGATATTCTTTTCAATCCAATTGCAAATTCAATCAATTGAGTGTACTATTCAGTAAATATATGTCGAACCTGATGGTGATGTGGGTGATACTGGCATTGATGATGGTGTTGATGATGGTAAGATTGGAGCGGCTGCTGTTGATGATGAAGATGATGATGATGGTGGGAATGATATTGATAATTATGAATAGGTATATGAGGTACGCGTGGAGGTTTGGGTGGAGCTATTGAGTTTGAATGATGTGCCGAGGTGTTCTGTGACAATGATTGCTGTGGGTGTGGTAGTTGCTGTTGTTGCAGAGCAGGATCTGATATGACACGTGTAATTTTTTGTCTGCCTAATGAAAAAGAACTAGTGGGCATTTGGTTCTGCATAGCTGGAACTCGGGGTAGAGTACTAGACTGACTTGTGTGTGTGGGAGGGGTGTACATATCACCGAGTTGGTCCACATCAGCATGTTGCTGTTGAGGTTGAGAAGTGAGAGAATGACTGCGTTGTTGTTTTCGTGGTAAACATGGTGGCGAACCGGCCAAGTATGCTGAAGCAGAAGGACTTGAGCAATGCTGACCCGACGAAGAAGCCCCACATGTGAGTGGCGACGATCTTGGTTTGGGAGTAATTATACGCGCGCCACTGGCCTGACTGATTGGCCTGCCACTACCTACGTAGAAAGTTATCAGATCGGCAACTGTGTCAAAAGCTTCATCCTCAAATTGATATTGGGTCCGCTCATAAACAGTTTCTGGCTGAAGCACGACCTGTCGTAATTAAGATTTGAAATGGCTTGCTCAGTATTAATGCTCATGCAACAAGAAAAATGGCAATTTGAATTGATGATTGAAATGCTCACCTTGTTGATGACAAAATGAAGAGGCTGGTCTTTCCAACGCACAGTGAGAACATAATTACCCGGTTGAGATGCACAATCACGTACTAAAAAGTCACCATCATTCACCACCTCAGCTTCAGCGCCTTTTCGCCCATTTCGAAGTGTCCTTCCGTGATACCACACATATGAACGAAGATCTCGCGGATCCAATAATCGGAGTTCACGCTCCAGCATCTTTCGTCTCGATTCTTCGGATTGCTCCTGTAAAAAATTGACAGCGTTAGCTTCGATCCATCATTCTAAACAACTGTAGTGCAATTATCCATGCATCATCTACCCACAGCACGTGCCCAATCGGCATGTGGATTTGTCATGACAAATCAGGCTTGCAATTTACCATGAATGTATTCCCGTGATACTTCAGGTCACACACTTTCTATGAATAATGATTGTTATTAGCTTATATTATTTGTTATAGGCAGCTAAATGTCAATTTTCCCCCAGCATTTTTTAGACTGATAACTGTCGTACTATATCTGTCATTGAATTTTGATACTTTAGGACAATATCACACTAAAAGCTCTGTTAATCGTTTCATATTCCTGAATACAACTTCACTCTCATTCCTCCTCTAGCAAGGAGGATTGAAACAGAGAAAAAAAACTTTCACTTCATTCAAATCGAAATTGTAAATAGAATATTATATATAGTTTTTCTAACTTGTATTGAACACTTGCAATTGTAATTTCATGATTTTTACGAATACATCATGAATATTATCAGGATGTAGCAGCTCCACTCATCAATGCGCACACACCTACTGAATCTATATGTACAGTTTAACAGGGGTGGTCAGTTATGTAAGCAACGTTTGGGGAGCCCAGCCACTCTTTCTCATGTGGAATGTAGAGCATGGTGCCCACAATATTTCAGTACGATACTGACGTTCTTATGATACGCATGCCACAATGCCTGTTCAATTGAAAAGGAATACCGCCCAACCCTCCAGCTTGTGTCTTCGATACATAAGTCATTTTTCTTCCGACGTCGCAATAAATAAAAAAAAATATATATATTGTGAGAAAATATGAGATATAATTCCTTCCACGCAAAGTGTTCAACATGGAATGATGAGAGGAAGGGGTGTCCAAGAATGGCCGCGCCACTCAGAATTATTGATCTCCCCACGATGATTCAATGGCTCATTCTATTCACTGTGTATTACATTGAGTGTTATGTAGAATATATAGATTTTCTGCTCGTAGCGATAGATATATGCGCATGCGTATTCCAATACGGTCAATATAGTTTGGAATGTTTTAGGTATTACTTCATTCCAAAAAACAGCCCTATCGTCAAATTTGAATATGAGACCAATGGATTTATTGAATCTGGATAATTCATTACACATCAATTCGAGTTAAATCATCGTTTATATTTAAAAGAACGTTTGGGCATTTCAACGAGTATTTTCTCAACAATGTTCAAGATAATTAAAACGATTATTCTATGCGAATAATTATGATAAACGATTATTCTGCTTGATACATATCGATTGCAGATTTTTAGTGCAGCCTCCGGTTATTCATCAATACTATTTTAAGACGAAAGAAATCGAGAAAAATAAAAAAAAAGAGAAGGAGAAAAAACCAACACTAATTATGAGTGTGTTGAAATTAAAACGGGAACTGTGCCGGAGTTACGTTCATCTGATATGAGCATCTATAAGCGGATTTGAATTTTTCTCAAATATTGCGTTGCCTGTGATACTTATGATTCAACTGAGAGAAACAACATTTTAGCAGATTTCAATTCACCTGTTATCGTTGTGCCACTCCTCGAATCTTTTATTCACTCAAATATTAAACAAATGTCACCTGCATTGAATTGACGAAATGTTTGTTTGTATAAAACATTTTCAGGTACACAGATAGAGGACAATTATATCTTGCAGTATATATTCACCATAAAAAATTAGAAAGGTCATCAATATTAATATAAAGTTATCACTTACAAATTATACTATTTTATGTTTGTGGTGGATGCTCAGCAGCGAACGCACAATTCATTGAGGATGAAATACATTTGAAAGAAGATAGATTTGGCAATATAGTTCGGGTTCGACTTATTTCCGTTCCTAACATCTATTCATTCGTAATCGTATTTCAACTCAATCGCAACTTCATACTATTTACAAAATATATATGATTATTTATTCTGTGAATCGGCAACATATGTGAAAATGAAAATTCCGTGCTCCTGGATGCTTAGGTGTTCATTAGAATTTTATAATAAGCATTCACTCGTGTTTTTAGTATCTAGACACATCTTTTTTCATATGAAAAATACTTGTATGCAGTCGGATGCCCTTATGATTATACATAACAATAGTATTATATGCGGAGACAGTTGTATTCAGTCTCATATGATTTTGTAAGTTCACGTGATAGTTCATAGAAGGATGCAAGCTGTGCCGTGCATGACAGCCTCCGATATGAACATTGGAGTACCAGCACCAAGTCCACCGTCCGTTTTTCCTTGTTCGTCTTTCTCATAATCACAGTCAAAATAGCGACTCTAAATGAACCGAAAAATGAAACAACAAAATATATTTATTTGAAGGGAACAAATTTTTCTTCCATTCCTGCATATGTTTACCTGGCAATCAATACATCTACAATGATCACTCATTTTGCAAGTGATTCCACATTGTTTAGCAACAGCTCTATAGAGTTCCTTACTAGATTTGTGTAGGATCTCTGGTCCATTAATGGTAAGTTTACCACCTCTCATAACAAGACAACTCTCCTCTGGTTTTATTACATTTAATATTCTATCATTGGTCTTCAGGATGTTGACAATGTCTCTTTCGTCGTCATGATTATCTGCATCATTGGTATTATGGTGTTGACTTGTTTGTTTCAGACGCTTCTAAAATGGTGAAACATTACGTACAGCTGAAGCTACTCATAGTTATGACGACAGAGCGATTAATTCATTTAATTATCAATACCTCATCAAGAACATGTTTGTAAGACGGCGGTGGTGAATGCGAGGAATTGGTTCGAAAATCAGCACTAGCACCAAAAACATCTATCTCTGAGTTTCTTGATGTTTCCAAACTTCCTGACTCCTTTCGTGGCATTGGGTGAATTGTTTCATCGCATTCATTACTATTGCTACTGCTTTCCTTACTACGTGATTTTGACAGTTTCGCAAAACGTAACTTGAAAGGTGCCATCGTTACGAAAATCAGAATGAGCCACCACTAATTACACCAGTAATTACACTTCAATGATGTGCTTGAGCCAAATGATGGAACTGCAGATGAAATGTAGTTTATATCCCATGCCAGGATTATGTTACACAAGGGCGTAAATCGTATATACCAACCGAGCACATTTAACTCGCCTTGTTTTATTGATCGTACGTAACACTACAATCGCACTGAATGAATTGTGATGAAAATATTTCTTTTTACTTTGTACTTGGATGAGATGGTTAATGAGATTAGCTGTAAATACATGCGATAGTATAACAATACTCACCTTTGTTCACTTTATATTCGTGAATATCAAAGTGTATATTTGATGTTCTCGAGAATGCGTTACAAGATATGTATGTGAATAGCACAAAATGAGTGTACTGAATGTGAGCACAGGATACAACCGTGATGTTGACCCAATGGTACAATGATATTGAGCGTTGGGGGTTCCACCGCACGGCAGCTTTCATAACTTTCCCTATACAGCAGGGCGATACGAAAAACTTTATTCGCTATTATGACGTTAAATAGTTGTGAATACCGCAAGTGTCCTCATTTTATTGCTCTTCCTATTATTTCTCCATCTAATTTGCTTAATAAAAATTTCGTCACATCCCTTGGTGACTGCCCACAGTTTATTTGACTCAAACAGGATTGAAAATGTGAAGATCGCTGGAAGCAACATTATGTCGATAACCAATCGTCCTTTCAACCCATTTGTTAATAATATAATGCATGTCATTCAGACACATTGCATGAATAAATGGTCTAACTCCTGCATTAACTTATATCTATTTTTGCTATCAATGATAATTCATTTCCGGGAGCAACATCGAGATTATGGGTCATTCATAATCCTTATGTATGCACATTTAAAATAGGGTAGTGCATGTGTAAGTTTTACAAGAATCAAATAATATGGAAAAACAAAAATAAGGAGAAAAAAAAGAGAAACTGCACCAGAATGAGGAAGAAGTTTGATTGCGACGCGCGCGCCACTATCAGTAAATCGATGTGAAAGGATGGAGCAGTCAGGGAGTCTAGCAGTCTATCAGTCTGGTACTTTCTCTGTGATTCGCCTGATGAGAGGGAGTTGGTACACACGGGTTCGCGATTATTTATTTATTTCTACAGCGGCCAATTGAAATTTGGACTCTTATATGCAAAATGAAATTAAATTGGTCTTGAAGTTCGACGCAGTTGCATATGAATTTTTTTTCAAATGCAAATTCATACGTGTTTTCTCATCATCAGCAGCAACAGCAGCAGCAACAACAACAACAACAGCAACAAAAACACCAACAACAATCATTATAATAAGGAAAGCAAGTAATGTCACAAATAATAGGCGCACGAACTGAGAGAATTGCGCAATATATAAGAGAAGACTTTATATAAAGCCGTATACCCTCAATGTTACATCCCACTGCCAGTTATCACACAACAAAGTTTCCAAAAGGTAAATCATTTTTAAGTATTTGTGTTCATATATATTTATCAGTTTTCTTATTTTATTTTGCAAGATTCATAAATGCATCCGAGAGTTCAATGTATTTATCTTGTTTTGAAAAATATCAAATGCAAACCGTCTCGAAACGATAATTAGAAGGTGTTAGTGAGCGTTAATATATGTACATATTACGAAAATTCAAAATGTATCACCAAACATGTAGTATCTCTTTTGGCGTATTTCAGTAACTATCAACATATTCGCATGTGAATGGCTTTTCCAACATGAGGAGTAGCGTGTTAGAGAATGTATTTTAATGACTGTTCAACTAGAAAAACATAGGATATCGCACAATATCAACTTCAAATTGGAGGAAATCCGCTGAAATAATTAGGGATGCGGCGATAATTGACGTATTGACAGAGTGAAAGAAAAGACATGAGCCTAATCATCCGATACGATTTATTCTGACCTACTTTTTCATCTTGTAGCAAACAGTGGATATATGCACAATCGCCCTCTCGTCCCAATTCCCGCTTCTGAATATATATATGTATGCATATATAAATCCATGTCAATGCACTTATTTCGTGTATTTCTAGATGAAATACCCTTTTATCCTTGATATGATTGTGAGAAAGCTCAATAGCCATGAGCAGTGCTGAAAATTATTTCTCGTTATTCACCCAAACCGCATATTATGCTGTGATTACATGGTGATAAGAAACCTATGTTTAAGCATGTTTATTGGTTGAAATAATTCAAATTCTTGCATGAGATAATTGGAAAATATATGAATAGAACCGGAATAGAGGGATAAATCGAATAGGATTAGTATGTATATGTATATATATTGCTTCGTACAAGCTAGAGAGAGTAAAAGAGGCGAGAGGAGGAAAAACATGACCCAGTTACAGCGGGTGGCCGACGCCCTGATGCCACACTGGTGGTTGTCGAGCTATGACCCAACTTTGGCCGGTCTTTGACCCACTTTACGTTCACACGCGGTTCTTCTTGCATCCGCCATCTCCGCGTTACCCATATTCATATCCATTTTCTACAATCAGACGCTTCTCGAACAGTCACGGACAGGTACAATACACATTTATGTGATTTCATACATTTCTATATTTCGAATCATTATAGATATATATATCGCGATTTGAATTTGTTATCGCCCACATTTTCCCAGTTTGATTGAAATTGTTCTCCTGTTTATATTTGAATAATGTGAAAGAGCTTAGTCATGATTGGGGGAGTTCGTTTCGAGCATTCACATTATCCACCTCGCATGTACAAAATTCATGTATTAAATATTGCAGGATGTCTAATAAACACGTAGAGGTTTGTGGCTGTGGTGTTTCCCTCGAGTTTTCTAAAGCCCGCAATGGAATAGAGAACATACCGAACCGTAAAAGTCTTGTACTAAAGTCATTGAAAAGTAACAAAACCGGAGCTGCAATCGCGAAAAAAGAATATAGCAACGTGGAAATGGATGAGAGACCAAAGCCAAATGATAATGGAAGCTTCAGCGCTCCACCAAAACAATCGAAGTCTGGAAAAAATAATTCGAAATTGGAACGTCAACGACTCTCTAATTCAACTCGACGAACTCGCAGTGCTGAGAGACCCAATTCACACTACACATATATTGGTATAAATCAATCTTATTTATTTTGATAGGCCATATTTTTATTCTGCCATGGTATTTATATGCTATGACATCAATCATAATGAATGAAGAAACGAAATGAACCTTAAAACATTTTTTTCAAGATTCTAACTCAAGCATTTTGAGCAGCAGAGGTAATACAATTCTGGATGCGTCTTACGTCGCGGTTCCAAGCCTATCCAATACTAACGCCAATCTTACGCAATATCGTGATGGAAATACTATGGATACTGTATCTCATTCGCCTCAACCAGTTTATTCAATTCCATCAATGACATCTCCACCGCCTACTTATGACGTTGCCATCGCCAAGTCATGGCAGGTACGGAGAGTCGCACAACATACACATTTTATGTACATTAATATATATATATGTATATGTTCATGGTCTCTGGGGAGAATTGAAATGGAAATAAATATTACCTGTATTGCAGACTGGATTGCCGCCATCCTATGAGGATTATCTTTGCAGCAAGTATGCGATGTTTTCACGTTCGCATACACCTCCACCACCTTGGACTGACTCTGCACGATCAAGCAATATTTATCAAACTCGACGAAATCTTATGGTACAGGAGGTTGACCCCGAGGAATACTTGTCGCAATTAAGTCTAACCAATGCCACAAATACCACAAATGCACAAAATTCTCAAGTTGCACGAGGTTCTGTCAATATATCACGTACGCAACAGGCATTGAGGAAACATGTTAAGCAGCAGCGATTACGCGCCATGACGCCCAGGTGAGACAATGAATTATCATAGCGTTATATGTTGGTTAAAAAATGAAAAATTATAGATCATTGAGTGAAACCCGTGCGCACCAACAGCGACTCGCAACAATGTGTGAAGACGGCGGTTTCTGTATGGAAACCACAGCTATTCAATCAGCATTTGAGAATGGCGTAGCGTTCTGCTGCCTCATGTGAATTTTAGGATGCGGGGTGCACTACACTATTCAATTATTCGCAATAGTATGTTATTCATGCCAATCGGAAAACTTGACTCATTGGCACATCACGTAAAAATTGTGTTTAAAATTGAAAACAGCAAACTATTAGTCTATTATATTCGCGAGTAGGGCCCTTTTAACGCCTCACTGCGTCTTTCTCTCGCATCTCGTCGTTCACTTAAATGTTATGTGTTCACCAATTGAAGGTAAAAAGAAACTCTCGAAGAAAGTACGTTTTAATTGAAATATTGAACATAATATATGTTTGTTTCTGTCTACTCAACTATTTCGAAGGACAGCAAAATGTTCAAATTTAAAAATAAAACAAATAAAAACAACGTTCTCATACAATACACACGAATTCTAGAAGTAGTTCGAGTATGTAATGGCCGATGGATATATAAGTTGCGGCACGATGGCCCGTGCTCGGAGTTTACATAGTGCGAAACATTATTGGTCTGTATTTTTATATGTGAAATTTTTACGTCATAAGTTATTGATATTGCATTGATTTCTCAAGCGCAGTATCAATGTAGCACCGGATGGACTCCGGATGCGAGAGGAAGAAATATATATCTCTTACAAACAGTAAAAGAAGCTGTATGAGAAAATTGAGTTGGGGAATAAAGCGGCCTCAGTTGATTTGGAAAATATACCACACTCGGAACAGAATTATTCCCAGGATTATATAAAATAATATTATTATATATTAGATATAAATATATATGTGTGTATTGTGAAAGCTGTAAATGTTTAGAGGACCAAGAAGCACAAATAAACATGTACTGGTTATACATACAATGTATTTGCAATACCATGGATGTAATACAAAATTATCCACATATTTGTGTAATAATATCAGGTGGGAGAAAATAGGTTTTTAATATAAAGTCAACAGAGAAAATAGATCACTGCCTCTGATAACAGTACCGGGAATTCAATCGAGGAATGATATGGCCGGGTATCCTATTGTTTCCAGCAATACAGGTAATGTATATTTCTTCCGGAATACCATGTCCACAGAGGACCCGATGCACTTTAATTCTCCAAACAATCACTAATCATTTTTGTTTATCTTATTATAATCAATCCATTGCGTGAGATACCGACTGTGATATGAGACAATTCCCAACCCCTCATAGGGCTAAACAGTGTTTATCACACGAGCTCCTTATACAAATGAAATGTGAAAAGTAATCCAAGAACAACAGCAATGACGCATGTAGTGGGGAACATACGTTACAGTGCGACCCCTACAAGTAGTATGTGAGCAAAACAGTCTTACCTTCAGCTGTATGAGCAGAATGCCCCACAAATTCCACAATAGAGCACACGTTAATCAACCAAGTTTGAAATCAACTCCATTCTTATCATCATCATCGTCGTTTTTATTAATAATAAACTAAAAATTGATATGATATGTCGACACTTGGAACAATTTTATTGATATCCCCGAGACCATTCCATGCCACCATAACTATTGTGGTAATGCATTGCTTCTATCTTTGATATTGAAGAATATTATGAAAGATATAGCCAGTCTGGCTCAGAGTACAGTTGATGATGAGAGATTCTCATTGTAAAATGCCGGACTCCGAAATAGTTATTTTAGCATACAATATAGAGTGGCGGATTATTAGGAATATAATATAATTCATGTTGAAATATATCCTGTAAGATGTAATGAATAAATTACGGCACTTTTCATTGCACTCATATTTCTGTTCCATAATTCGGGGTTTAGTGGAAAATTGAAAAACTATTCGCAAGATAATGAAAACTATCGAATGTGGAAAAATAAACGATTTAGTTGATGTCACGGAGCAGAGCGAGCGATGGAAATAAGCTAAGCAAACAATTACCCCGAGGGTGAGTCCGCCACCTGGCAGAGGGCCGATAACCAAGATCCAGGAGCTGAGAAAGGGACTGGCGGCAGTTATTTTTTTCCTACGCAACTCAAAAGGGGACGGCAGAATTGCATGGCTCTTGCTTTGCGGACAGCCTACGTTTCATCTAACGAATTATCGAGACAAACATACTGGGGATGTGAGAGGAAGAGAGAGTGAGTGCAAAGCAGGAAAAAAGATAGGAGTACAGGGGGCTGGAGAGATGAGAGGTGAGAAAGTGAAACAGATTATGTGGTAGAACGATAGAATGAGACGGATCCTTAGAGGCGTGCCCATGCTAAAGTCTTTCATTAAATCCAGCAGATGTCGTTCTTTCTACAACAACAAATGGGCCGGGCATCAGAAACGGGCAAATGCGGGTGTTGCTCGGGGTGATAACGCCCCGTAACGCCCTCGCCGACCCTTCACTGTGTTCTATCACCAGACGTACCGCGACAACCAAGCGAACAGCCAGCGGTGAACACAGCAGGTTCATACGACCGTGATTTTTACGCAAATTCAGAATTTTCATCTCATTATATGTATATAGTCATTTACTTTTATAATAAATCCATGGGTTTCGATGATGCACGTTCGCACATAATTAATTCGCGGTAACATTCTTCCAGTTGTTGTCGTATTCAATTCAATGATAATTATTATATTTGTGAAGTGATTAAAAGACTTGTGTTAGTCAGAGGTGATAAAAACTAATTTGTGATATATTTACATGTAAATGATCAATAAAAATTTGCTGTGTAAATAGTGAATGATATACTAACAGAATGATGATAGTCAAATTGGGCTTTTCAACACCAATTTTCGCACGATTTGTCCATCATAAACGAAGATCAGTGCGCAACGGCTATGTTTATGTGTGTGAAATTTCGAATTAGACAATGAATGTGGAAGAAATGCTACCTAACAAACATCACTACGATTTAAAAGCTCGTATTGTTATATTCGGAATTAGGCAATATGATATTGTGTTAAATGAACAGTGAAAAATGCATCGGCAAATGTATCAATGTTAAATTTATTCATCGGAATGGAGGTTATGGATCATTGTGTGACATCCCATCTGGATAATGACAATGACACCAGTAGCCATCAACGAATTGTGCGAAACGCCAAGAGTAAGCATCAGGATTTGTCGGACTGTGAAAGTGAGTCTAGTGAGGTATTGAGCGTCGGTAGCGAACCAACGCCTGTTGTTCCTGATAATGTGGTAGTTGATAGCAAAGTATCTGAATTAACGGCATTTACGGCCGATTTATCGACGCAATTGGATTATTTTGATCGACGAACTAATATAATGACAAAACCATCTATTAGTTTATCATCATCAAGGACGCCGTCGCCATCACCATCCAATGACGGATCAGGAAGCTTCAATCAACCACCAAGCCCGCAGAGTTATTGCAGCTTCCAACTTCAGCCGTCATCACCAACTGCCTCATCTGTACGATCTCTTGCTTCTTCGAATGCAACAGTTTCATCTCCAGGCCGCGCCGACGTTGTGAATGAAAGTCCTACAGTCCCCAAATACCAAACAATTACACCTATCCACCAACCACTCCAACACTTGGTATCACGATATTCGCGGGACTCTGATCTTGTAGATTATTCCCCAAATCCTAGAACGTCGTTACAACATGGTCTTGCGCAAGAAATTGTATATCCTGCTGGCGAAAGACTTCATAGAACACCAATAAGTATTCCGGTAGTGACGAGACTGTCACTCTCACCTCCATCAGCAACGACAGTGATGGGTCTCCAAGTCTCCAACTCGTCAGCACTTCATACAACGTGTCGCGATTCACAAGAGGCGTCGCTTCTTCTTCACTCAGCCCAACTTCATACAAATTCGCATGCATTACTTCATCCGATATCCCAGGGACAGCACGCGACGCCTACCGCCTTACTTCACCAACATCATCATCATCATCATCACTCGCAATTACAGACGCCACCGCATCAGCACAGTCAACTATCACAACAGCATTTGCTACAACAGCATCGAACGAATCAACAAAACCAACAGAATCATGAAGTAAGCAAATTATTACAAGCATTGCCAAGCAGAGATCAAGTTAAGAGCCCGATATCAGCGGCTATTGATAATCATCGAGATACGGGAAATAGTATCTCGCCAGATGTTGATAGTTCACACAACAATAACAACAATAACCATCATCGAAACAGCAATCGACATAATTGCAATAATAATGATGTCCAAGGGAATCTCAAATTCAGTATAGATAACATTCTGAAAGCAGATTTTGGCAGAAGAATAACTGATCCAATATCGCTGAAGAAAGCGCGGCCGAAAAAGCAAATTCAGAAGCCTATTGATCTTACCAAAGACTTTCGTGAATCATCATCCGAGAGTTCGGAGAGAGGATCAGATTTGACGACTACTAATATGTCACCAGGAACAACCTCAACGGTGAGCGCAGCAAATGGTAGTTCGCAACCAAATATCTCAGGAGGAGAATCGTCTAAGCAGATGCTTTGGCCGGCGTGGGTGTACTGCACGAGATACTCGGACCGGCCCTCTTCTGGTAAGCTCAATATTCCCATCTCCTATTTGGGAATATCCATTGTTTATGCATACGAGGTTCTGAGCCACAGCCCCTTTCGGCGTCTTTTATACGATTTACAGTTTGCTTATCAGTTCATTGATTGATAGTTTATGATAATGCACAAAGCACAGAAGACGCAAACATCTATGCATTTTATATAGCTTGTTTAGATAATCATAAGAAAGTAAACAGTTGCAGTTGCTCAACTGAAAATTGTTTTTATGACTTAATTAAGAGCTAAACCATATACATTTATAATCTACTGTGCGCATAAAAATCTTATGCATCAGAAATTTTGCAAACATTCATGAGGATGTTGAATAACATCATTTGTACGTTTGAAATGCAGATAAAAAATTAATTTATCATCAAAACGAAAAGAGATGAACTTGTCGTCAAATCATTACGCCACAACGAGCGAAGCCTTCCGCATTTCTGTTTCATACACCGGCATATATATATATAAACTACATGGAGAGTAGGCGGCAGTAATTCTGCTACGATGTTGAATGGAAGGAAACCCAACCGTGTGGGTGGGCTCATACAGAATCGAGCGCGACACCTAGTTTCACCGAGTGGATAAGAATAAGAAACCGGCACGTGGACACAAAACATTTGGTGAAAATCTACACGTCACTAGTTCATTCAATAAACGCAGTGTGAACCTTCTTCGCCGACATCTGAATACACATACTCAATCTGTTTGAGTGTATATATATATATATATATACATATATATATATCCATAAATTTACACCAACAGATAATAGCATCCCAAAATCCGTATTGAATAAGAGTTTTTTCACGTAACTACAATATAATTCTTTAGGAATATGATAGATGTTTTTCTAGTACATTAGAATTCTCGGCATATAGTTTGATGTTGGCAACTATATTTCCGTCAAGAACCCATTTACACGAACTGATGTGAATAATCAATAAAAATTATTTAGGTTAGTTTTGATCAATAGCTCATTCACAACAAGTATGTTATTACGTTGTCTTTTGACATTATAATAACAAAATATCAATATGCTAAAAATATACCAAATTGAGAGCGTCGGGTGCCAAAATCATAGTATTGGATATATATGTGTATATATATAAACTTGTTTTCAATATGAAATGAAAAAGAAGTTATTAAATTTCGAATACATGTGCATTTTTGTTCATGAACAAAAACGATATGAAATGATTGAAACGATTCGTATTCATTTATTTTATTTCGCCCAGTGCGTATTCCTGAATTCACTCATCAGAATAACCTAAAAGAAAAAGAACAAGAAAAAGAACGGAATCCGTTTTTATCTCGTGACATATGAATTTTGAGTGCAAATGAATTCATAGTACGGGTATACAAATGGGTATATCTGTAGGTGACAATTAGTCATTATCATGATCAGTGGTGATGATTATAACGGAATAAATTTGACGAGTTCATTAATAATGTGAACGATTATTGTGTATGTTTCCAACGCATACATATACAGCCATAACACGCAACGATCTCTTTCTGGCCTTCTCGGTAATCGATACTCCCGCAATGTCTTATATAATATGCTGCTCGAGAGTCACCCATCTCTTGACACAGGTATAAAAATTATCCGCCAAAATTATGATCCCTCTAAGCTTACTAAACCTATTATAATAATTTAATTCATCAAGTTCTTATGATTCTACAAATGAAAATTCGGAATATGTAATGGATTCCCCACGAAATTTCATTGTTTGTGTTATACATTTCGGGGAAAAGGAAAGAAGTGTGCGAGTTTCAATGTAACGATTCATTGCGAATACGCTATGTCAGGAATCCAGTTGCCTCTACATTAGGGACAAGGAACATTGGTGGAGGGCTGCTTTAATGAATTTACAGAGCCAACAGGCGATTGTGCGGGGGAAGCGACGGAGTGAAACTTGGTAAATTCCCCAAGAATGCACCATATCAACTAGATAACACAATGAAAAATCATTGTATAATCTTTGCGGAATTCCGTTATGGCCTAGGTGGAATTGTTCTTGGAGTAATTTATATGATTTTTATAATATACTGTGATTTCCATATCAACTGTGATCCTCACATTGATAATCAGGATCAATATTATATTTTTAATGATAGTTTGAATACTAAAATGGACTCAACAGGCCAAAAATATATACATTGATTATAAGCATCGAACTATTCAACATTATTCTTTAATTATCTGAATGAATCCAATAATTATCCGACAACGATATAGACGGTTTAGTATTGGGATGGCGGAGAAGAGAGTGCGTGTGTATGTTTCGAAGAGAGTAGACACGTTATACGAAATTCTTAAATATATATATATATATAAACAACAAAGAGATCTAACGTCATTCTTTACATAGCTTTAACACCACTAATTAATAGACATGTGTAAACATTAAACATAGCTTTTAAAAAGTCAAGAAGATGTCATATAGTACAAATTATTAAGTAGAAACATCGATATATTAAATTGGCTTCGAATTCCACATTCCAAATAGACTTCGAATTTTTTCCTGTGTTATTCCATTGTTGAAAAATTAAACATATGGGTTTCATTTGAATTCCATCATTACCCCTGGCATTGATGATGAATTACGAAACATGAGATATCCGGCAGATATATTATTGCAGATTTCTTCCTTCTAAATGCAAAGTCATTGATCAATTGTCAATAGTATTGGTGATTGTGGAATATTAATATTTGATTGAGGGTCGATTGACGGAGTTTTCTATATGTATCGATTGACTGTTCAATCGCTTCAAACCTCACTCCTCTCAGTCGTTATCAGAATGCGACAGGTTCCATGAGTGTACATATAATAGTCTTGAGTGAGGCGCGTCAAGCGAGAGCACTCGAGTCCGTTGACGTTTTTTCAACCCGGCTATGCAGCTCTCGAATACCTTAAGGCTATTCGCGCAACAATTCAATGTATATATATACATTATTACTCGTCCCGATTTGAACATCAAGTCTGTTGTCGACAACCATATCCCCAATCCTCTACAATTATCTCTGTCATAAACAATGAACGTCTTGGAGAAAAACCATGAGAATGGAATGTTGATAGAAATTGAATCGCCAAATACCTCTACAATGTTATTGGATACATATCCAAAACCATAGTGGCATCAATAGAACAGATAATGATAACTATTATTTTTATATTTACGAAAACATCCAAATTTGTGGAAACAAATGGAAGAAGGTGTGATGTCAACAAACTTCATATTATAAAGAATATGCATTGGCACATTTGCCTATACTTTGTATATCCTATGTGACTGTCAAAAGTGATATATAATGCAACTTAATAGAGCGATTTTCTTCCAAAATAAACATGTATGAGTCTTTGTATGTATGCATGTATGTATGAATGTATGCAGTTGAAGTATAGGCTGTCGGTTGACTTAACTGGAATGGAACCAGTCTGTGGCTGACAGTGTAAACAGACCCACAATTTTCTCAATGACCCCGGTACTTAAGCTAAGTAACCGTTGCGGTAACGGAGCCACTATATACACGGTTGGCGATTAGTCCAAGAACACTCCTTGAACAGATCACCCTTGAGGCGGCAATCAATTCAACAGCGATGCAACAACAATCATACAATGTTCTTCTCTTCCATGTCATGATGGTTCCGTATCATTCCGCAATATATCCATCATCACATTACATAAAATATGTGCATAGTTGCATTCCATATATTCATGCATTACATTAACATTGTCAATGTATAAATATATTCTATAGCTCCTTATTGCCTTTCCTCATTATTAATTTGCTTCCTTCGTATAAACACTCATTTTCTCTTACCCTCACTGACTCATCACTTAATATTCGACAGTTGCCATTCATTTTTTTTTTCTCGATGTGTTTGATCGTCCGAGTAATTACTTACTTCAAGTTGCCACCGATCCAATTCGCTTGACTCGGCAGCTCTTCGGCTTACAATTACATTTTTACACCAGCAATTAAAAGCCATCACAGAGAAAGTGAAAAATGACTGAGGAATAACAAAGACTGCGAAAAGGAGAGAAAGAATGGAAGGATGGAAGGGATATGAGATTGGGCAACTGAGTGACTGAGTCAGTGTGAGAGAAAGAGAGAGGGAGAGAGAGAAGTGAGAGGATAGTGAAGGACAGCAAGATGTGTATCGTGTATGGGCAAGTTGCAATTGCTGCATCCATTCATCCACATAGTCTTTTATCCAGCGTAGAATGTAGTCGCCTCATCGTGTAGTGCAGCGAATCGACCTGTTCCACATTCGATTCGCATACTTTGGTGAGAAACATTTCTATTTTTTTTTTTTTTCCAATGTGTACGAAGAATGTATAAATGAAAACGATCCATCACAATTGTTTCGTGCTCAGAATATGAGAGTCCATATATTTAATTGTAATCATCAACTTGAAGTTGCCAACAATTGATGGAATATCACTTAATGTGATGTCAATATTATGATTGGTGATACTGCAATTATACTCATTTCCAAAATGTGTATAATCAAAAATTTGTACGTATGTTCAGTTGGATTGCAGAGTAATCGTAATTCCTACAAAATATCACTATCGCTACATCTTTTATACATATAATAATATTTCATCCGATTGGTAATATAATATTTATTCATTTATTCATCTATCACGTCATGGTCTTCTTGTTTTCTCACAGCGTATAGCTTGGCACAATTCAAAATTTGCTTGACTAGATTGAGAGATATTTCGTTGATGGTGGTGGTGAAGACATGTATCATGTATGAGCCAACATATATGGAATAGTATCTTGAACCATACAGGCACATTCATCCATTCGTATGTATACATTCCGATGGGGATGTGTATGCTCACGCGTTTTGTATATACCATTGGATGTGTGAGTGGAACGCGCGTGCACAGGACAGAGCAGGCATCATCTCTACTAGTTGAACTAAACCGAGTATAAGAGTTAAGAAGGAATAGTAGAGAATGCTTGTGTGTATGTATAGTGGTGTGCGTGCTTATGCGCGTGCAAGTAGTGGGGATAACGGGAAGTTTTTCTGGTGGGGGCTTGAACTCTGCGTGCGGTCCCTTCTTCAACGGACCACCCAAGTAGACCAGCTTACAAACTGTCCGAGTGTGTTGAATGTGCCTATATGCCCTCGCGTGTACGCAGACTCAAAGAGATCGGGCCAATACACCTACGCACCTGCACGCATTGCTCTCCCGTGCAGAATATATCACACATTCTGTTTATGTACACACATTAGAAAATATAAATTACTATTGCTCGCAATTTTCAATTTATAAAACAAATTTGCAGTGAAATTAACATTATCTTAGAGTAAGCCATAAGTGCTTATAATGATGTATCAATAATCGTAACAGTCATCATTATTAACTAGTAATTCAACATGAGTGATACACGCTACATCATATCCATACTATTCAGAATATATACTGTTATACACATACATACGTGTATATACATTACTAATTACTTGGCAGGAACACATGTTGGCATGAAATTTGTCTACGTTCTTGAACAATAGTTTATACATACATAATGCATATATAATGCTTCACGCCGTGATTGCAAGCGTGAGTTCCTTAATTCAGATAATATATTTGAGTTATATACTTGTATGTGTATAGAATATATGGAGATCAAATATCGTGGAGATATTCAACTTATTAATCAGCCATATGAAATTATTGTCCACGTAGAAATGAAAGAGTACAACTGTTTGGAATTATACACTGATCAAACTTATATTTGAGTGAGAGTATTTACAGAAAAGTAAGCACATAATTAATCATGTCGCAATTATGATATAACAGATAATGCATCATAATACAGCACAACTACTAATTGGTTTAAACAGAAATGAACATTCAGGAAAAATTTCGTAATAATTGTATAAACAAATATATTACGATTACTGCGGAGTTAATTGTTCAATCAAACACATGAAAGCGCAGACGTGTTGGTTCGGTGTTGTGTAGATTTTGATATCTCCATCTCTCGGCATTGTTTTTTGTCGTCACAATTAGTCGACAACGCAAGTCTCCCATGAACGCAAAAAAGAAGGCATCGTGTTCCAATCATCGATATGAATGGAGTTGTTATGAATATGCATGAACATGCGTTAACACTTGATACATATGGAATCGTTCATTTATGATATCCAAACAAGACCGAATCACATAGAGATATGGCTTATGAAAAAATTATATACATTTTGTAATTGAACAACGTCATGTGGAACCGGTGTCGGTTTTTTTTGCGGTCATTGACTATGAGTCACAGTGGTACTGCATTCGCCTTGCATATTAGTATCTATACCCATTATTACACCACATTTATTATTACAAGACAATATTATGTGATGATTTTTCGTTGTGAATGATATAGGACGGATCTTCATGTGAAAATTCAATTACAATTGAATTTCAATTGCACCGGTGTAGGGACCCAATTTCTCATCAGGCTCACTCTGAAATATTGGGCAATCGAAGGTGTTCATCATACAACATAGAATGAATTCATAAATAATTTTGTATGCCCAATTAGTTATTGTAGTCAATACATGCTTACATATAATTAAATGATATAATAAATATGTATGTTTATATGAATGTATACGCGTCCGAGTCAGATCGAACGCGTTAACAACGATACCATGCCGACGACAACGCGTAGGCGTACACATTACTTGAATATTATGACTTCATTTCGCCGCACGATTCACCGGCTTCGCACGAGCTTGTCAACATGTATATGCGAGTTGGTTTGACACGTCAAGGTAATTCGTCCTCTTTTAACAAATTATATTACAACGACCAAATATATTTCAACGAATATCTTCTCCAATATTTACCTTGTAAAATTCATGAAATATTGTGTTATCTTGAGAATCTATATAATATCAATCGGTAATCAATTTTAGTAGGAAACAATATGTCCGCTGTGCATTCATAACTACAGAAATAAAACATATTCAGTAGTATCAATAGTGTCAAATAATTTTGATATCGACACACCAGCATTCATGTACACAAACAAGATATGAATCGCAGACGATTTATCGTAATGACGTTGTGACAGCAGTAGAGTGACCTCGTCATTTCCCGGCTATCTGGAGAAGCGGGGGATGGGAGAAAAGAACTGAATGAATAAAAAATCTGGAAAGTCAAAGAGACAACGTTCATGTACATTCTACATATTCCTACTATATTTATACGTATATATACTCCAATCGTTTGGCTAATATCACAAAATTAAAACCCTATAATTTATGGACCGTTTGAAGTAAACGACGACGTGGTGTGCTATCCCCTGAATTATGGCTCCCTTAACTAGACTTGAGTTACGACGAGCCACAAGCCGTCCTCCCGCTGCTCTTCCTCTCTTTGATTCTCTCCGGCCTCTTCTCACATCTTTTGCTCGTTATATTAGTATATTACATACTCTAACAACTTGTCTTTGTACCAATGCATTTTAGGACAAACCCGATATTTTTGCTTTCAACTTACCAAATTTATCACTACAATTCTGTTATAAAACACCGACTGTATGCTTACTAATGGCTTCGTCACAAATGCCGTTCGTTGACCTTCTAGTCCATCACTTTCACATATAAATTTCAAATGTATCACTTCAGCGTGATCCCTTTTTTCTTCATCTTTGGTACAATTGGATATCATCACGTAATTGGCACAAAAAAAAATGCGTGTTGATGTTTGACAAGAAACATTTTTAATACATATGAAATAGCCAGTGATACGAAGAAATTACTCTATACAACGATAGAATTCATAATGTGAGTTTGATCAATCCATACTGATCACTGTATATCTGAGCCAGTACAGGCAAATACGATAGTGCTCGAATGGTGTATTTATAAATACAATTTATCGCATTTGTCTCTCAATCCATATCATATTATGTAGATATGACATGTATATCATACACATATGTATAGTCATCACAGTTGAAATAAAGTAGAATGTTGGTAATGTATGTTCCTGGAGATTATCGAATGGCCTGCAGGCACATACAACACTGCCGCTGCGCCAGCTACGTAGCGATAGAATACAGCGTAACGTGTATGTGTGTATATATTTATAGACACCTGTATATAACGATTCTCGGGAGTCATAATGGTATCCCGTGAGCGAAGGAAACGAGGACGAGGATTTATAAAAGGCATGTGCCTGTCGTACTTTTATGGTACAACACAGTAGGTAATTCGCATAATTCCTCCATGTCACGTGACTCCGAACGCACAGACACACAGACCCATACACAAATGTATAGACACATACACGTAAACACAAATCTTTGTCAACAGCGTGGTTTTCTACGACGATCGGGTCTAACTCCTTATGTTTAAGTTGTGAGCGTTAGGGTTTATGTTCGTAAAATTTTCGTCTTGAATTTGTACCCATTGTCAAACACATTGATAATTACCTTTCTCATATAACCATAAGTGTTTATAATGGAAATGATAGGCAGAAAAATATATGTGAAATCGTTGATGTAGCGATTAATTATTGGTTGAAGTACGCTATATCAATCGCGTCTATGCATTTGGATAAAAAAAAAGCGCGTATACAATATAATACTGCAGACATGTATACCTTTGATATTCTATAACTATTATAAAAGATATAATGTGTCAAAATATATGACAGTGTGAAAAGACATTTGTTAGCTCAACGTTCTTGAGTTTGTATATACAACACACGTCAAATTTGTAAGTGCTTTATATACAACACATACATAGAGTGATACATTTGTTGGTTTTATTTTCCATGGTATTGAATGAAGTTAAATGGATGATGGTCGAATGCAGATAAAAGTGTACATATAAGAGTTGAAAGATTGCCACGGAAACATAAACGTAAATGACAACGATATAGGCCAAGGAATATAAGGCGCTATGTAGTTTTCGGGGATCTACAGAGCCTAATGTATGCCAGGGGGCTAGCACGGTGGTCTCGTACCGCGGTGTGGGTGGTCCGCATTCTCCTCCTTTTCCTCCTCCTTGTTCTTTCCTCATGTCTCTCCCTCTTTCTCCCTCACTCTCTCATTCTCTCACCATATCAGACACATTGACCATATACATCTATACACTCTTGTGCCACGAGACTGAGTTAGTTCGTGTTTGTGCAATATGTGTTTACATGCATAGTGTGTGTGTATAAGAGTTGTGACTATGTAAGTACTCTATAAACTCCCGACATGAACTTAACTTCTGTTAAACACTCAAATCCTGTTGCAACTACATGCCAACTGTCAACTTTGTGCCTTCCATTATTCACTCGCTTCTCCATTAAATTTCATAAATTCTCTATGGGTGCAATAGTTTATATATATCGTCCCGATCAAAACAATTGGCACTAATGCATGTGATGACATAATATGACAATGGCGCTGTCATCATGATAGCATTCAAAATATATCGTCCCTTACCGATGAACTTGTCGACTATAAAGAGCAACAGGACTGATAATTATTGAAGAAATTCTTCATCGATACTCTGTGAATATTCGTTCAATTTATTTCTCAATTCCCACCGCGATCACGATCCGACTACAAATATATATGTGTATGTGTATCTGTGTATATGTATATTTTTTTTCCTTTTAACTCTGGCGTCATTCGGAGAACCTACCATTCCAGTCCGATGGTCCAAAGAGAACATAACGGTCGTACGCTTGGTTCTTGATGAAGACGTTTCTCTAAGTTAAGGGAAGTTTGACGTTTTTATGGGTCTGGCTGCAGCTTCTCTTTTTGCTCCACTCTCTCTTTCGTGCTCTCACAATCTCCCCCCTCCTGCCATATCTCTCTCGTATAGTTTCAACTTGTCTCCCATATCATCACAATTTCACTCTTCACGCTCCCCCCTTCCCCTTTCGCCCTCAGATTTTACTCTCCATCTCTTGTTTTATTGTCGTTATAGTTTGAAAGAAACTTATGGTGCCCACGCATTCGCCCGAACTGTGCTATCTCGATTCGTTCTCTTTTGACTAACGGCAGCCTAACAAAAGTCAGTCTCACTCTAACTGGCCCTTTATGGAAGTGTCTATCATCTCATATTGATTCATTAACGAGTAACACTCGAATTAAAAGAGGACAGTAAAGCCTTAACTGTTTCCATCTCCTATTATATATACACATATATATCTATATGCAGTAGAGTAAACGAAGAATTATGATCTTGAAATATTATCCTGCCTTATCACAGTTTGATGAAAATAACAATCTACATATAGTTGTCGGGAAAAATCGTTCGAATGTGAAAACGATGTAAGAAATATTTGTCGTATAATCCCCGCATCAATCTCGTTCGGCAAAGCACACTGTATCCTATATCTCAACGATAATCGATTTCTCTTGGATCCAAATGTTATAAGTTAAGTATAGTAGCGGTCGACGATCGCTGGGGCCATTGGCGCAACTCGGGTGGTCCCCCGAATGAGTGCGAGCTAGTCAACTTGAGCTCCTCTCGTCACAGCTTCCCGTCCGCCTTCTATTCCTCAGTGCGATTATCCAGCGTTCCACAAATATTTCATCGTATGACTCATGCGTTAATTGCTTCATACGATTAGTTGTATGTGTATATATATATATATATATATATATATATCCAATCGTATAGTTGATATAGTTGTGTATATAGTGCCGCAGTTATATTGGACTCAAGCTCCGAGCGTCGACCTCGTATAAAAAGAACGTCATTTTTCATAAATAAAAATAAACACAATTGTATGCTTGCAGATAAAATAAGAATGAGATAAAAATTAATGATAAATAGGTGGAGGAAAAAAATTAAACATAAAATCTGTGACCGGCTCGCAGAAGTCTTGGCCGTCCCCAGTAGCAGTGGTTTAATTAATTCCGAGTTGAGTCAGAAATACTGTTATTAACCGGTCACCATTGGGCACGAATTTACAGTGAAAAAGATTTATTTTTCGGCAGAATAGAGGTGGCAATATAGTTATTCAAGAACCGGTGAATGATTACAATATATATATATATATATATATAGTTGAACGAAACACATGTGTGCTAGTACACATTTTCAAATAACCATATGAATAGGAAATTGAGAGATAAATGTGCATTGGCTGCGTCGAGTTATTTCAAATCCTTGTACATGTTGCATACAAAATCAGCAAATTTTGCTTTCAATGAGGCAGGCCAATGATGATGAGTCATATATTCGAAAATCGTGGACACCATGATTTCTTCACACAAAGTACCGCATATTCCATGCTCGCCAATTTAACCCGATAATGCTCAGACATTTTTTCATTGAATAAATTAGCCACACAGGTAAATTGCAGAAGATATCCATATGATAAATGGTGGAGGGTACAGTAGTGGGGCCCGCCATGTGAGTTGGTACAGAGGGCAAAATGAGAGTTTATTTCAGTGAGGTCGCGTTGTGCCCTCCTGTCACATCGTCACGATGAGACTCCATGAAATATCTTAACTTTCGCAAAGAATGATTATACATTAATGTACACACCACCCAAGCAATTACCTTTGACAGTGGTTTGAACAGGAGTCAAAGCCATTCTGCATCTACAGTTTATGCTCATATGTATGCACATATATATATATATATATATGAACAACAATAATACCCATACCATGATTACTCATAATATTTCTTATATTTTATCAAAATACATATATATAGGCCAATGAAAATGAAGCGACAAGTACATAATACGATCACAATCCTGGTGGTCTCGTTGGCGAAACAATGAATTTACTTCATAAATCTCAATTCAAGTTTATACCCATCAGCCAATTAAAAATGATAGCCGAGCGACCACCCTAGTAGCATCCAAGATATTTGCTTACCAAAAGTGTTCATTCTATTTCTCTCTTACTCTTGCCTTCTCTTTTTTTGCGCGACCAATGATTTTGTCAAAACATATTCATTCATACCATTATATATATATATATATATATATATCATTCACAGGAATATCATATCAAACCCATGTTATAGTTTGGAAAAGCGGTGAAAGTTCGCAAATAGAATACATTGTTTCATCGTAAAACGTGAATGAAAAATGACAGGGCGAAAATATTGAACAGGAGCATCTAATTGAAACATCCGATCATTCTCGGAAACCCCTTTTTTTTACGCCTTCGAAAGATTGCTAATGTCGCAATCTCCACGACAGAATCGCACTATAACATATGTTTTCGATGGGTGCCATGTGTATCCACTAGAATATACATACATATATTACAGAAAAATCCTCGAATCATGTCTGTATATCTCTGTATATCTCGATCGAAGTCCTCCAATTTGGAAATTAAAAACATTGTTCATTGTGTAGAGTACAAATAATAAGTAACTAAATTTAATTTCAATAATTTTCTCGGATGCCAGACATTCATATGGCTGTTTAAAAATATAGACATCAACTACATAGATGTATATTTAGATTAGAATGACAAGTGAATTGATGCCTTATCATATAGGTCACAGCGCATGGTCTCGTCGACGCCAATTAAAAAAAACGATATGATTTCAAGTGCCCAAACTGATGTGACAGTGATAAGTACTCGCTCTTTATCATCCGTTCTCATCTATTCTTTTCATTCATATGAATCCGCCGTATAATTAATTCGATGTCATGACGACAGTATCCTCTTCTATCATATCTGAAGTAAAATGTATAAAACAAGCTATGAATTCAATGTCATATGAAATATATGTAGAATTATAGAGGAATCACCCGATGTAAAGTTTTATTTTAAATATAAAACAAAACTGGCGAAATAAAATGTGGAAAATGTGCAAATTATCGTATAATGATAATGATTTACTTTTAATATATTTTCCATTTATAAATCATTATGATATCTCAATTGTTTGTTGAATATATTGGTTAATGGGTGTATATTTTTGTTTGTTCTCAGGAAGAAGTAAGTAACTGCTTCACACGTCTGGCCTGATCCTATCCGGGATGACGAATCGACATTGGAGAACGTCAACCTTTTCGAAGCAAAAAAATCTATTATCATAATGAAATGGAGAGGAAGTAATTTGTTACGAGTCGTCACCAATCTCAGTGTCACAAAACTTATTGTTGCGTTGTATATATATGTATGCATATATTATATATACATGTATATATAAATATATATACATATATATACTTGTGAGTGGCATGTATAGTTGGTTGTAACGACTAACTTAGTTGTGATGAAATTAGTGGTTTCGACGAACATATGTCTTTGGTATGCAAGATACGACGTCGGTTGTGTATAGCACGATGGCAGCGACGGACGTCTTAGCATTATTGGTTTCAACCTACACCATTATATATTCCTCACGCATTATATTACTATATACACTATGTACGCCTGCACCCCCATGTGAAATGCTCTTCCTGAGAAAGGGCATGAGACTTTAGTCGAGTAATTAGACTGCTGTTCGTTACCTTAAGTCGTTTACCAAACGTAACACGGACGGAGGAATATTCACTCAGTTGGAGACGCATGTCGACTTTTCACTTTCGTCATGCGCCGTTATTGCTTCAATATTGATCTCACACCACTCACTGTCAAATCAAGTCCCTTCGGAAAACATGTACGTTCTGTACTATCTCTCATTGATTATTGCTATTTGCTGGCTGCATCTACATATATGTATATATATATATATGCATATACGCGATATGGGGATTAATGAAATGCTGTCGTGAGTCTCAAATGGATGTATCCAATTACACACAAATCGTCGAATATTTCTTCATTCCTCGCAATAGTTTATACAATTTTTCTATATCGTCAAGTACGATTAGCATTACATCGTTTCATTATATATAGTTCTACCATCTTATTTATATAGTCAATCACGCAGAATTTATGTTTATATAAAATAGAGAGAACACAACACTGTGAGGGTGCGAAAATTATTTCAAGTATTGAGAAAATTTTACATATGATCACGTTTGTGACTGAGCTGCAGTCTTATCTTCTCTATATTAATCGATACTGGCTAACGATAGGGTGTTAATGTGTGTCTTCAGGTCCACGTACGAGACGAGTGAAAAGGTCAAGCGAGTCACGGACAGCTGGCACGACCCCTGAAGAAAAAAGACCAAGGACAGCATTTAGTGGTGAACAATTGGCAAGATTGAAACGCGAATTCGCGGAAAATCGTTATCTCACTGAACGACGTCGCCAGCAGCTATCGAGGGACTTGGGACTCAATGAGGCTCAAATCAAAATTTGGTTTCAAAATAAAAGAGCCAAAATAAAGAAAGCCAGTGGACAAAAGAATCCTCTAGCGCTCCAACTCATGGCTCAAGGTCTTTATAATCATTCTACCGTGCCACTTACTAAAGAAGAAGAGGAACAAGCAGCCGAACTTCAAACAAAGTGATGACAATATATAGTGAAAAGCTTTTGTATAGTGACAAATGTTTGGACACGAACACAATATACCAAGCCTGTACATAAATTTTCGCTTTGACACAAAATAATTACATACCTACATATGTATACATCATACAATGAATTTACAAATCGTTATGAAATCCCCATTTTCGGCTTTTCTCATATAACTTTCTGATTTCGAATTACAAATTTTCATATTATGAATGTGAAACAAAAAAAAAAAAAATACGCGCTTCCTTCCGCGTTGCGAATTGAACTTGCACACAGACCAAGAAATTTGCAACGATCTGTGCCATTTCAAAGCCCCTCCACTATATGTATATATTGTTTACCGCTACGCAAAAGTTATGACACAAACTCAATGAGTGTCATTTTGTGTGATCCTGTGCGCGTCTTTTGTTGATTAATTGAATAAATTTCACATTATACATTAGATTCTAATGACAAGATTGCAGTGTGCAATAACTCACAGAAGCCAATATACAACAATGATGGTCGTGTATGTATGTACATGCGATTGAATGAAAAGGGAAGTAAATAAACGAATATATAATAATAACAAAAAATAATAATCGTTTCGAAAATAGGGGAAAAAACAATAATAACAATGATATGTTTGTAGTGATAGTAAATACGAATCCTGTGACTTGTAAATATTCGAGGACGAAAACCGCTAGTGATAAGCATTGCCTATAGACTGTTCAATAAAGTATCTCAGTTATTTATTTACCTGTATTCTTAAGTCTCGAAGAAAGAAGGAACCCTATTCTTAATATAGATGAAGAAATGAACGTTATATATATGTATATATAACGCTTATATATGAATATAAGCAAGGTCTCGTTACTGTAAGATTATTTAACAGACAATTAAAATATTTGCTGTCTAAATAAAATATATTTATTTTCAAATCATCAAACTCCTCATTGTTAAAAATTGATAAATAGATAAATAAAAAAAGAATAAAAATGAACAAAAATGAATACCAGTGAATGTTGAGAGTAATTATAATGGATGAATGGATAGAAAAGTGACAATAGATGAAAAATTGGTGATGCAAGAAAAAACGGAAAATAGAGGCAAAGTTGTGGGCCACATGGAAACATACAAATATGTTCACTACGTATGTTTAGATAGATATGTATGTATGTGGTCGGTATATGGCGCATGCCGTTTGCATCCCTCTTTTCTCACATTGGGGGCGGGCGCAAGAGATATCAATTGATTTACAGTAGGAAGGTGGCCATAGCTGATATCAAACAGGGAGCCACGCCTACTACCTGAATCTGCACACGTGTTTATAACGAAAATTATGGCTCGGAGCTTCGACTTTCCAGGGGTCGAAAACTCCATCCCTCCTTTATTTCTTAAACCATCAGCACAAATTAGTACAAATAACCTCCACGCACCCTCTTCACAATATAAATTCAAAAGGCACCCCGAAGAGCTGAGATAAGGCTATTTATTTCTATAAAGTATGTAGATAAAGTGAGACAAAGTATTGTAAATTTTTATTTTGTGGATACAGCATGCGCCACAACAGTGAATAAATACTGAGGAGTATTGTTGACAAAGATTAAATTGTTCGTCTCTGTGGAAAATCAAATCGTCCTCATTTTTTACAGAAAAACGAACAAAATTTATGTATAGATAGAATACACTGAATTATTAGACAACTATTCACGAATTCTTTTGTTTATGCATACCCCACTCATCAACACTAATTCAAGAAAATGACAGAGTCTTGAAAAGACAAACGACAAATATTGAAGGAAGTATATATGCATAATCACAGAGCATACCGCATCATTCGAAAACGCATATTGTTAAACCAAGTGTTTTAATCTGAAGCATTGGAAAATTCTATTTCCTTCCTTCATCAATGTGTGATAATACACTCATTAATGTTTGAAATGTCACTACAAGCTCTACAATGGTAAAGATAGAAAGTTACACATCTGTTAATGAGAATCATTAACATTCACAAAAAATCGATGAGAGGGGTCAAATATATATAGTGTAAATAGGAAGAGGAGGTAGGTCCGAAAATCGGAGGCCGCATACGACGCTCTCCATATTCACGATTCATATTAATCACATAATGTTTCATTGTGAATGCAACAGTGGCACTTAAATCGTTCCATATGAGACAATATTTGAATGCTATGCGAACTACCATATATGTGACGCTCACTCGTTCGAAAAAAATTACACACAGTGAATTAGCATCTGAAACTCTTATTATCCTCGTTCACGCAATTAATTTTTTCTACTAAACCAAACACAAATAATTGAATAAAGTTGAATTCAATATATTGCATGTAAATGAACACTTCCCTGATGATTGTTCCGCTCCTAATGACGATTACTATTGAGTGAAAGTGAGGTTGTATAATATCTGATTATGTTGCGGCAGGCGCCCAAGAGTTTGTCTTTGCCGATATATAAACCCTTGATTACTATACCCCGACTATTCATATGGCTAAATCGTATATTCATGTACAAACGTGACTGATGCATTTGAAGCATGCATGGACGATTTTTCATGTCGTATCAGATCAAACATCGAGTAAAGCTGATAAATGACGATCCACAAAGCTCTAAATTTTGTTGTATCAGCAATTATAAAATTTGAATTAAGAACAGTTTTACTGTCAACATAATATCAACAATAACCAAAAACTGGATGCAGTCATTCAATTTGTATGCTTTATTGTATGCGTGTGTGTGTTTTGAATACTTTGGTATGAATATAAGTATAAACATCGGAGTTTATATATTAAGCGTTCCTATAGATGTTGTATACTGATGCTGTCGGGCCTGGATTCTGCGGGTATTTTCATTTCCATTCCCCTCATCTTCACTATCAACACCAACGAAAAAGGGTCGCACCCCAAGCACGCGCGAACGAGTGCATCACAACGCCTCATTCTCTATATCACTCTTCCGAGATGTTTGATTAAATAACCACAGCGATGAATTGAAATGGGCGATCAAGTGCATGACTTGTATATGTATACATCGCTATCGAACGAGGGTGAATTCCAATGAGGTGAAAAAAAACAATAACGGGAAAAACACATGGTGGAAGTGAAAACATCTTTCTTTTCAGTTTCGTTGTTCCATTAGATTCCATACATATTTCAGACATACAAAGACTCTGTTTTTTAAATATAGGTCAATAAATTAACAATTCAATCACATATATTTACTCATATTTGAACCGCCTCTTCATTTCACTACGGTCTTCGCACTCAACATTAATATTTTGAATTTCAGGAAAATGTCATTACATTCTATTTTGTAGACTCATCCGACCAATTCAAGCTCATATATTGTATTTGTTCATTTGCTTTTGCACATTTTCGAATGAACGGATGCCACAACATTTTCAATAATTCAAAGATAATATTACAACATTATTACTATAAAGCAGAGAACCAAGTAGTGAAATTTGCACGAGAAGCATGATGATAATAGATAGAAATAAAAAAAATAGTAATGAAGGTTGAGAGATTGAAAATTCTTCTTACTTTTATTGCGTGACCGATTCGTCGCACTCGGAAGCGCGTCGTTCAAAAATTCGACTTGATTAAATTTTTGATCAAATTACTTCGGGTTAAATAAACATCCTAGCGAGGGGCGTGCCGACTGTAGCTCCCTTTCTCTCTTACCAACGACACGTCGGGGGCAAGAGTCAGAGCTCCCGTCAACACCCCTAGCACTCCTGGCCAAATTCCGCGCGTTCGCTCACGCAACTTCCCAGCGCGATTTAGGACCGCGACAAATCTCTCCCTTTGTGCTTGTCACTTATCTATCCTCCCCTGACATCATCTACTAATTCGCAGAAATAAAAGAACACACACAATACATATATAGACACATATATATTCACGTATTTATTGTCTACATATATATTATGTAAAATATAAATAATCATATCTAAATGCTGATGATGATTGTATAAGTATAACACCATTGACACATCATTCATTCACAGTTGTAATTGCATACAGTCATCTCTTTTCAAGATATATATAGATATATATATATATATATGAACGCATATATGTATTTGTTCGTGCAAAGCATTCAATTACTTTGGCTGCGCTATACCTCTACGCACCATAATAATCACACTGTTATTCTCCACTGGTATTATAGACTGATATTAATCATTTGAACGAACAATAAATGCACACTCACGGTAGACTTTTTACGAATTCATCGTTCATTGGAATGAGGGTGATTATAAGTGTCACTCACTTATGCGAATATTTAGCGTGAAAAATAAGTTGCAGTCGATGGCAATAAATTTTCACGAGGTTGGGTACAAAATTTATACATAAACACAACCCTATTTTTCTATCGGGTATCTCAATTTTGATACAGAGAATGGCGCATCGTTGTAGCATCGTCACAACACTGCTTCAACATATCTCATTCTCCTTCTCAAGTCTCGCGCGATCGCGTTGGGTGGTCTCACTACTCAACCGAGCTACTCGACGTTCCCACTATACAGTATATTATATAGCTCATCATCATCTTCATTCCAAGTTGTCTTGTTGTTGAATATGCATCACCATATACATACACATACCTGTACACATTTATCAATATATATATATACACATATATATATGTGCCTATACATTATACATTCTCATATGCTTATACATCATCTGCTCCAGCTTTCACACCTTATCAAATATAAACTTTTCGTGCAATTGTATGTTTCATTTTTTATTATGCTATAGCAGGTGTTGTGATATATAATTATCCCTAATCTCATCATGGAGAATTTTGCCAAAACTATTTGTATAAAACATGACTATACGTGTATCATCCTGAAATACGTGTGATTTATACGTCTCTGCATATACAACTCACGTGAATATTATTTCGTACATTTTCCGGATTTTCGTGAAATATAAGCTCCTAGTGTGTTGAATAGCCACATGCATCTCATCTACACATTTATATATAGTCATATGTTCATGACATATTTACAACCTGACGATTGCTGAGTGTTACAGAGATATACGCATTTTTATACACACATTCATTTTCAAAAGCATCGATGATAAAATCTGTCACAAACTCATGGTCGTATATACGTATTGCCTGATCTTTCCCCTCATTAGATTCATTCCCGTCGATTCATAATGCGTTGACTACTGTACAGAAACTGTTATTATATAAAGCATGATATTCATGTAAAACGGACGTGAATTAGTAGAATCCAAATTGACATTTTTTTCGTAAATGCATAAACATATATGTTATATGCGTGCAAGTAATATCGTGATGTAGTAATGCAACAAAATTTAATTTCGCTCTGTGGAATAAGACAAGTACGATTACGATTAACAAGAACGTTCGTTTGCCATTAATTTGCTGCCCACAAGGTGGCACAACAAGAGAAAATTTAGTGAGCTACTGGCGGCTGCATCCACAGCTCTCTAATGGCCATTGCGATGTCTGCGGTTTGCGCTTGGCCGTGTCCAACGACTCACCCCTCGCGTGTGTTATCTCATTATACCCTTCCAGCTTCAACTGAGTATGCGTATACATATATACACACAAATGGTGTATGGATATACACCCTTGCACGACATTGGCATTCCGGAAATTTGAATTACCACTGCTATTGTATACGATATGTTCCTATACAAAACTATGTTTATGCAGAGATATGTATACATATATATGGTGACTTGCGTACACGTAAACACACTGAAATAACTATCTGCAAATATTTCATCATTTTCATCAGTTTATGCATAGTCCGTGGTTATTTTTTTCCCTCTGTATCTTCTTCACTACTTATGTTATATATATATATATATATGATGATGAATACTTGAAATATGTTTGCATACAGCGGCGTTCTTTACAATTTATTTCACACATATACCAGCTACTATGTCTGTACCCATTAATTTGTCAACCACCCTATATACATATCCGTGGCACAAAGTACCACGCGTTAATTTCGGATCAATTATCGCGCTATTTGTGTCAAGCAATGTGTCACCAAAAGATGAAGCGTACACTATTCCTACAAATTGCTGCACCCTAATGGCCACACTCATTCGCACTGTTGATACATAATTAGTAATACATTTATTGCTATAGTATCCATACATTTTTCCAGGATATATATGCGAACATCATATATACATAACACAGCTATATGCAGAATTGAGTATCTTCATGATGGTGAACTAGTATAATTTCGTTATTTATGGAGAGTAATCATAAAAATATTTCTGAATGAATGAAGTAAAGATAAGAAATGAGAATTCATATATATATAGACATATAATTGATATATTTTCCAATCAATCATGATTATAATACAGTACCAACATCATTATATTATAATATGTATGAATAATATATATTATCGATGAACGAAAATTGATAGACGACACCGGTGAGAATAAATGTCAATTGATAGACTTAAAATTATAATTATTTACATGACAGAATAAGACATACTGAGATCGTATTTTCAATATAGATATATGTAAGATTAGATATAATTATAGTTTCTTTGTTCGCGTTCGTGTTTTTGTTTCTTTCCAATCACATTGTGAATATAGTATAGATATTACATATGCATCAATCGAATCTGATTGCATTAGTTCATATGTATATGCACAGAAAGGTTAATACTTTAGGAGAACACGTGAACATAGGGATGTAATGAATACAAATCGAATGACACATAACATTTTTCTCGCTATTCCCTATATTCCGTAACAGCGTGAACGTAAGAGACAAAGATATAGATGCACTATCAGTACAGTAAAATAAAGACTATATATAATTGTACAAATTAAGAACGCAATCATTATATCATCATCAGATGGAGCTATGCAGTTATCATCAATAAATAGTTACGTACAACTATAACTCCAAGTAACTTTAATTAGCAAATCTATTTGCCAATCAAAGATTTGCTCTATTTCCTGATTCAAGAATTTCTTCACCATCGTCGTCAACAGGTACAGTTGAATGATTATAAAGACCCTGAGCCATTAATTGAAGTGCGAGAGGATTTTTTTCACCCGTCGATTTTTTTATCTTCGCTCGCTTATTTTGAAACCAAATTTTGATCTGTGCTTCATTAAGCCCCAAATCTTTAGATAATTGTTGACGCCTTCGTTCGGTGAGATAGCGATTTTCTGAAAATTCTCGTTTCAATCTTGCTAATTGTTCACCGCTAAATGCCGTTCTGGGTCTCTTGTCATCAGATGCTGGGGTTTTATCGACATTCGATGAACGTTTCACTCGTCTTGTTCTCGGTCCTGTAACCATACGATATCATGAGCAAAACTGTGTATATATGATATATTAATTAGAATATATTATCCGTAGAATATATCTACTCACCAGATGATGGTCTATCAGAGTATCGAGTGCAATACACCCACGCCGGCCACAGACTTGGATTTTTAGTTCCATTAATTGATTGTGTAGAAGTTTGTGATGCCGCTGTGCTCTCTAAATTCCCTGTTGTGATATTGTCTTCACTCACTGATTCATTACCATTAGTTGAAGATGTCGAAGATGATGACGATGAAGATGGTGAACCATTGAGAGAGCAAGTGGTGATAGAACTGCGGTTACTGGCAAGACTCTCAAGACTTCCGCTTCTACTAAGGGCGGTTGAGTGGCTTTGAAGTGGTGAAATGGAATTCACAGGGGTTACAAGATTATTGCAATGAGCCAGTTGGATACCAGAGGATATTTGTGCAGATGATCGTTGATGCGATGTCTTGGTATTGATAATCGCCTTCCGTCCAAACTCCGGTCGCAAAATATTGATAATACTGAATCTTAATGGACCGTCGCTGTCATAGTGAATCCTTTGATTACTCGGCCCAGGACTATCTGACAGACTAATTGAAGATGACGATGGCGGCAGACGCTGATAACGCGAATACTTTTGCTGATGGCGATGATGAAAATGATTTGAATGATGAATGCGGCTATCAGGAGCCAAGTCTAATTGTAAATTGAACACAGCTTCCATTCTTGCCAGAGCGATACTCATCTTCTATTTTTTCAACCTCGTATACATATATATTTCTCGAAAACTCTGAATATTTTCACTCATTCAATAAATATATTTAAATGTAATGACACTTGATAATAACACTAATAATAATGAATCACACAATGTGGAAAACAATTCACTGTATGGTAGTTATAAATTGTCGATAACAGAATAATTGAAAAAAAACGATGAAATAATTTGATAAAAACGGAGTGATGCAGCGTACGGTGACAGACGATTCGACAGATTCATATATATTTATATGAACAAACCAGAACAGAGTCAAATATTTGCGACTGCCTCGAGGCTGTCTGAGTACTCGAGCGAGTGCCGTGACAGGTCTGACTGGCTGTCCATCCGTCGGATGGTGATGTCTAAACTACGATGTTCAAGTCCCTACTTACCGCTCCCCTCTCCTGTTCCCCTCTCAGCCCCTCTTACTCTCACTCTATCACTCTCTTCTCTCTCTCACTCTCTATCTCTCTCATTGTCGGTCTCTCTCGTTCTGACAACTCCCCTCATCTTCACTCACTCCTCCTACACCCGTAGCTCGGTATACTGCACTAGACATTCTCGATTGTATCTCTATTAACACTCGAGAGTATCTCCGCCCCCAATATACCCAGACTCCGTAGATTATTATTGGATCACGTCCCTTCCACCGACTTTTTCAAAGTAGAGGGGGTGAAAGTTCTATCCCCTCTCCGAAATTGCGTTGAGTCGTAACGCTATTTAGCTCACATCACATCATCCTTCCCAATCACCACTCACCATCTCACGCGGGTTCATCACAACTCAAGTATTACTGCATCAAATGAAATATGTTTACACCACTAGCACAATAACTTTTCATCATGTCATAGAGAAAAAAAAAATTTGTGGTATCTCAAGAAAAAATAATATACTGTTGGATTGATCGAATGAAATATTTTCAATCAAAAATTTATCCGATTAATGACAGACGACGAAATTTCGTTCATGGAGTGGCATGCAATGATATTGTGTGAAGGCCAGAGTTGTGCTTTCTCAATTCGGAGATGATGTTCATTCAAATAATATTTTCATCAGGTATATGATGATTCAGTACTATGTATTTAATTCTTGCCCTTTTGTTTCCACAATTATCAACAATACTATGTATATATATGAAAGCATATCAGTGCGAAAATCATTATCTATATGAATGCGCGATAAGATATGGATGATTACTTTCATAATGTACAATTTATCATTTTGTTAAGTCGTCAAAAACATATATGCATTACGATATATAGGTGATAACGAGTATATCATTCTGCTTTGAACGAGTATATTGTATGAGCAGCAATATAAGCCATTTAACTTATATATATAAAGACATATTTATCTGTAGAAAAAGTTCTACCTACAAAAAACTTAATTATATTCGTCCGGCAATAATATTCCAAACACTAACGAGCTATCGTTTTACAGAGCAATAGTTTCTTTTCTTACAATTTTATTCACTCCCTTCCTCTAGAAAGAGCAGCCCACCCCTCTTACTTGACGACGCCCATGTATAAGCTCCGCCCAATTATTATTATTATTATCATCATCATCATTATTGTTGTTGTTGTTATGTTGAGAAGTAGTACTAGTAGTACTACTAGTAATAGTAGTAGTACTAGTAGTAGTAATAGTAGTAGTAATAGTAGTAGTAGTAGTGTAGTAGTAGTAGTAGTAGTAGTAGTAGTTGTTGTTGTTGTTGTATGTAATAGTAGTAGTAATATTAATGGTCTTTGTAGTTATAATTTGAGAAAATGTATGTAAATAATTGCATTCATATACCTTCCCGGTAAGACAATAATACAACTATTGTCAATGTATCAATACTGTGTTAATGTCATAATGACACGGGTGTTCAGTTTATCACTGCCCCGGCAGTATATTATACCACATTGAATATATATTGAAAAAATAATTATCAGTCACCAGGTTATAGCGATGGTGTACAGGTATCGTATAGTGATGTAAGCTAACTCATTTGAGAAATCCTGAAGGAACAGAAGTCACTCGAACATTGACATATCTATTTTCTTTTTCTTTCGCTAATTCGAGTGAGATCGACAAGGATATCGATCGTAAAAGAAAAACTTACCTTCTTTTACGCTTCGCTCATATTCATTTTTCTATTCACATACCCATTTCCCAACTCTGGTACTTGAGTGGATATTCGAGGAATGTGTTTTGTAAACGGGTTCTATTTACAGTGTGCGAACTTTATAATCGCAGCCACCGCCAAGCAACGACTCACTTTGAATAATTAATGCAACCCACGCCCACAAAAGATGATTGTCAACCAATGATGATACACATAGCTTCCCACCACTGATATTGCAGAGGCAAAATGAGGCGTGGCAATGCAAGCCAAGTGACGCCCACAAATTCAGACTATTGCGTGTGGAAAAGGAAGACCAGGATTTTTTTATCTAACACCTCAGGATGTACTTGTAAGTAACCAACACTTGGTGTATATGTAAATATGTCCACATAATTGTATGCCTAAAGTCATACTTTTCATTCGCCAGACACAAATATACGATTAGTGAGGGGGAAAAAAAAAATAAATTATGCACGATCGGGCAATCAGTATCATCGAATCAATTCGTATTAAGTATTATTACTGATATGAAAATTGTGACATCTGTCAACGAAAACATTAACACCATGATATACAAAGACTCAGAAATCGTCTGCCTTGAAAACAATAACGAAAGTATGATAAACATCAAGTTCTGTACTACACGCACAAAATTCATTCAAATATAGATAGATAATACGATATAATAATTCAATTCACTGAGCGTTAAAAAAAATTCCACTACACTCTTGGGCGTGGTACAATCAATTGCTGACCTCATCTATGCCAACACCCCAAACAGAAAGAAAAAATGAAACATTCTCTGATCCATTGAGCATTAATATATTATTAGTTGATTGCATTCATTTTTTTTTTCTACAACACGATACACATAGTCCAGTCATATACACCATTAAAAAATTCGATAGAATATTAATCGCTCGGAGGAGCTACCTCATACAATCCCTATAGTGAGATTGGTGATTGACTGATTGATTTTGAATCAAATCTGGCAGGATTGACGATGATGCGTCGAATATATGTGACTGGATATCACAAATTGATATCATCAGTCATGATCATCATTAATATAGGCCTCACAAAAACTTATATCATCTCTAGCATTTCTATTTTTTTTTTCTACAGCTAGTATAATTGATGAAAACTCAACAGACACACCCACTTTTTTCACAACATACGATTATCCCCATGTACAGACTTTTCATTTTCATGATACATTTATAAATGAAATGTACAACTTGGTAATGCATATGTGTATGGTTTACGTGAGATTCTACTATCAAAAAGAGCTTTAATGTATGCTTCTCATTTTTTATACGCTGATATTGGATATACATATATATATATATATATATATATATGTGTCCCTTCTTCTCCATATCGCGCCCTATCAGTCCTCCCGCCCCATCTCTCCCACCCAGCATGCGCATAGAACACATACACATACAAAACACATGGGTATTTTCACTCAAGCTCCTGAAATAATATACACCCGGTACACGCGAAGATAACCGCACCCCCGGGACCCTCGTTTATAAACTGTTCTAACACGATGGGAAGCCGCGAAGTATTCCCTCGGTGTGTACTGATTTATCGGTGAGGATGAGGTGATAAACGAGCCGAGCTCATCTCTCTTTGGGGAGTATATAACCAACCAAGCACACGGAATTATTGTCTATGATGCAGCGAAAACGCAAGAAACAGTCAGCTATGTATGTGTATAGATACATTTGTGTATGTACGTATACGTCGGATGTTCACACAAAATGGGGAATTAAACGTGTGCAGCTGTTACCGTGTATGATATATATGTGGTAAATGCATATATATGTGTGGGCATTCACAAAAGATATGATGAAGTCTATACATTGGAATTATAGTATCACGGAATAATTTTTACAAACCAAAAAACAACGTTCACTACTGTAGTGAATGAAGCCAATTAATACAAAAATATTCGATAGTACTTTCGTGTTCAACACACAATTTTAATTGAATTTTTCTCATTATTCTGTATGTAAGCAGGTACTCTCATATTCTTGGACCAACAATGAAACTATGGTTTAAACATGAACACATTTTCTTCTTATCTTTCGGTGTCAGGATTGACATGCGATTATTGTTATTTTATTCCCTGGAAAATTTTAATATTCACTACAGATTAAACGACTATTTGTATCAGTGTACACAAAAATGATACGCGCGGCCAAATAGATTTTCCCCCAAAACTCTTATTATTGACGGGGTATATATGTATATATGTGTATATATATATATATATATGGACGCGGTAGTTGAAGCCGGAAAACGTTCAGTCATGTACGAACCAAGTATATAAATATCATGGTGAAAAAAAAGCGGCATGAGCCGGCACGATCATATACTTCCAGTAAAAATCATCGTCACGGTCATTCTCTGTAGTTCTGAAAAGGCGTTCGTTTTTCAAAAATACAATTCGTTCCATTTCCAAACGGGAGGATTGTTATCAAACAAAGTGAAAAGAAAACAAAATGCGCACCTCCAAGACTTACCGTACACCCTCGCCCCATATATATATATCTTATTTACCTGAGATGTTTTTCATGTCGTACATTTCGTTACGGTATTTCGGTCCCGGTTACCTCAATATTCTTATACGCTCTTTCGAAATGTCAAAACTCAAGTCACACTCACAATGACAGAAATTTACGGCTGTCCAGAAAAAAACACTTATTTACTATATTCGTTTTCATAAATTCACGTTCACAACTTTTTTCCTCGTCTTCACTGTGAGGATTAGTTCATAAACTGTGCGAAATAACTTTTGTTTTCATAAAAACTCATCTCATTAGTCTCTCACTCTTACAATCACTCCATTATAACGCATTGGTCCATATATTTTTACCATAGACAGTTACTCCTACGACCCAATTTGGATGATAATAGTTTTCTAGATCTACACATCTGTCTCGTCTCAGACGATTGGGTGCTCACTATATATCGATTGTGAAAAGGAATGTACACACATACAGGCGTACTCAGTTCATGTTCCAAACATAGTCTTCGTTGCCAAAAAAGGAACAAGAGTGTGTGCATCAATAACACAACTGTCTCTGATATCTATTCGAATCCAATGAAAGTTAGATGGACATTCTGTAATCTTTTGAAGATGAATAATGTCAGATATAGTTTAAATTCAATCGAAAACAAGGATAATACTTCCTAAATGTCATAATACATACCTCATGCTATTCTCTACGGTGCGCGCTTGATTGTTTGTTTACTCCAGTCATGACTTTAAAGAGATACGGTTGAAGAAGGGTTTTTGTCTATCTATATGCATATGAATATACACATGTATATATATATATACATTCGGCACGACTAAGCCATAATGTGCAGTAGGGGGTCACTGCAGGATGGGTCCTGTGACCAATTGCTCACTAGCGGGGGTTCTGAATGTATACACACACCCAAACGAATGCTATATATATATGCATATTCTTTTTCTCAAACGTCCTCAATGTCCTATTATTTTCCCAGAAATATATTGATATATCATTGGGAAAAGAATAATTTTTCGCACGACATTTTTGCTTGAAATAAAAATATATGAATATATTTAATAGACGATTCTCTATGAATAGAATCATAGAATTTCACGAGATATTCATGCCTCGAAGAACTATTTATGTATGCGCATGTGAGTTATCAGCTATTGTTTGTGGAAATATTGGTTTTTGCATTATCGTTGATGCAACATGGGGAAATCTTCATACACATCGTATATGTATAGATAGTAATTGAATCACAGTGCAAAAATAACCCTTTCCCGCATTAGCTTCGCTTTTTCAAGACACAACCGCACTGATCATTTTTTTATCACCACCATGTGTTTAAAATGAATATGAAATTTCCATATTGAATTCATGAAATTTCCTACCAGGTGCTCCAATATGAGATGACGCAAATTTATATCGCCAGTCGTGTCAACAAATAGCATAACGGAGTAATAACGCGATCGCCTTCCGCGTATCAACAACTCTCCACTTATTCCCCGAACGACAAAATTGTTTGCATTCCGTATAGATATTAATTTTTCTTCCTTTGAAAATTCTTGCTTTGAACTAGCACAACTCATTCTGAATCCAGAGTTTAATTCCGAATTGAATATATCATACAGTCACATTGTGCAGATTCCCCTGTATGTGGTACCGATACCTATGTTCCATCTAGAAAGTTTTTCACCCTTGAAGATTTATAATAAATTTTATAATGCCCTGAATGGAGCAAAGAAATACATATGTGATGACACACTCCAATTTGCAATATTTGAATTTCATAGTTGCGTTCGTTCAAAGTTTTTTAATATTAAATGTTCTACTTAAATAGATGCAACAAAAAAGGGTGGAATAACAAAAACCGACCACAAAATTATCGTTCTAACGATATAAATGTGATTAACTTATTGAACAGCAATTAAAATGGAGAAAAGATCCGCCGATTGAGAACCACGAATCCACGTGTGTGGTCCGCTCTGGCGGCGAGGTGCCGACACTCAAAGTTTCCCTCACCCTCCACTTCTTTCTTCATCGCCATCTCCTTCTCCCACTCTCGTCTTCGCCATCGTTTTGTTCTACCTCGTTCGTTCTGCTGCTCTTCTTACATTCAACGTAACCGGTGTGTCCTTCTCTCGAACGCGATGGTCTTTATCTTTCTTCGACGCGCAATCCGAACCAAAACTCCTTCTTTGTTCGCTTCTCGCACATCATTATACGCGTTATATGCGAACTGGATGTCTAATCCTACTCGGCATGAATGTACTTAAGGTTTTACGAAGTTGTGTCTCTTGCCATAAACATCCCTGTCATTCTCATATGTAATATACCTGCCTACTTATACTCACCGTGAATTATATTCCGATTTTACTCGTATATGTGCATACACGTACTTATATATCTTCAACTTGTCCATATCTATATATTATTTGATAAAAATACATGTATATGCGCACCTACATGCAATAGATTTATTATCAATGTGTTTTCCTATATACGTAATATGTACATATATATTATATTATATTTATAGTTATACATATAGGTGGGTACATTCACAGGTTTTTTTATGCTTTAATGGGCAGCTAACAAGGTGAAGTTTTTTCGGGTTCACAACGTAATTGGACACATTTGCATAGATTCGCGGGGTCCGACTGTAAAGACCCTGAGGCCGGACCCCAAAACACGGCCAATGTGCCGCTTTAGCTCGACTTGGGCATGGTATATCGCGCGCCACGCGTGCGCGCTCACATTCGCTCACCTCATTATAGACTCTCAGACCTCTCGTATTATCGCTACTGCAATTTATATTCGCGCCCCACAAACGTTTCACCAGTGGATATCTTACACGCACGCCTAATTCCAAATTCAACCACAATTATTTTTTCATAAAACGTTTATATTCTCATCTGCACTGAATTAACAAAATTTATGTCTATACTAAAATACCATCATATTTATCGTAAATAGATATGTGAGAGAGGTATGGCGGTATTCCCCAATACAATAGTATGTATAGCAAATCTCAGCTATTGACTTTTTTTCACCTATGCACGTGTAAATTCACTGTATGTTCCAATCGCACACACCATATTCACTTGCTATCCGACTAATGCAGGATCCAAAAATTTTTTGCCTACTTCTGTTTATTTTCGTTGTAACCGACACAGAATATACCCCATTATATGTATGTATCCACACATATATGTATATATATGGATGTATATTGTTATGGGTTATACGGCGACGTGTCGTGCGCTTTGGTAATTAAAGCGCACAAACGGTGATTGTGATTCTCTCTCGCTCAAACATTCGCAATTATCCGGATTGCACTAATGCTAGTGATTAAATGAACCTAATGAGCTGCCTTTAGAACGGTTGGGCATTTCTTGTTGTACTCCGATGTTGCTCGCGAGTCGCGCCACACGCAGCGACTCTCTATCAGTCACGGCGCGCAGTGTGAATGCTCAACGAATTTGTCCAATTGTTTTATAATAAACATGTATTCGATGGAAAAGTTAATCAACTGATATTCTTCAATATAAGTATTATGATGATCATCTATTATACACATTTTTTCTTTATCATTGAATATATACTCCTGACATCCTTCAGTTCGACTTCTGTGTTGGGTACTGGGAAAATTCAGAGACCAAAAGAGAAAATAATTTGCAGTCGTTTTGTAAATTCTGGCTTTCACATTTAACTATTCGCTGATGTAACACGTGTTGTCTTCATCTATATTTATTCATAGATATTTGTATATTGATAATTCTCGAGCAAATTATTGAAACGTGCCGTATACACAAATTCATATATGTATATCTAATTCAGCGGGCAATCACCCACGAGTTTATGAACCATTGAGGGTTATATTTATGATGTATAGCAGTGATATGAGGGCGCGTGAGGGAGAATACGCGTTATGGGGTTGCGTGACAGTCTACAGGCCACGGTTTACCGAGATAAGCCGTGTCGTCGAGTCGATTATATGCCTTTCAGTACAACGCCGACCCTTCGACCCTTCGATCCCGACAAATTTGGCTGCGCCAAGGGTAAAATCATCTCGCACTTGTATATACATATACAACTCTTTTGATACCATCAAAAATAACACAATCAAATTCTGGCTCAACCAATTAAATTCAATAAAATTTGTTTTACACTCCTATGATCGACAAAGATAAATATTACGATTGCCTTTTTTTTCAATTAATCTTCTTTCATGTGATACGTAAAAACATATTATTATAAATAAACATAATTCTATATGAACAAGAATTGCATCGATATTCATATGTTTGCGTATAGGTTCGGACATTCAACATACAATACTTACATGCTAAATTGTAAATTTGATTTAATACACGTTCACTATATATCAGTAATACTATATGAGTATATACCTATATACGCTTATTATACATACGTTATAGGTGCTATTGGCTAGCAATGGCTCCCCGTGAGGATCAATATTCGTTTCCATGGCGATGCCCCTAGCTGTGAACTTGTTACCTATATACCTATATTTATGTGTCTTTATATACTTCCAAATCACATCCTATACTCCATTACTCAATGGGTTACCCATAAATATGGGCATAAGTAATTTGGACATATTTATTTGCTATGTATATTCAATGTGCGTCGACAAAAAACATATAATCTCCACATGTTATGTATTTTAAATTAATAATGATATGCAAACTATTGAATTAACGTTCTCATCGATTCACTCCACACTTCAGTAGAAGCTAAAATACTTGACCAAGTACCTGACGGTTGTTATTAAAATGTCTCGGGATCGAAAATTCTATTGCGATAGTAAATGCAGTTGGTGAGAATGATACCGTACGTATTTTAGACGTTCGATGTATGAAATCAACTGCCAAGAGTGGCATGGTCGTTTATTGGGTTTGATCTGAAAAAACGCAAAATCGCCTGGTTATATAGGGTGGGAGTGGTAGCCTGATGGTTACAAGCGGTCCAGTAAAAAAAAACGAGTAGTAACGTGGTGAGGCGGAGAAAAGGAGGCAGATCGCGGGGAAGATTGAGGGGCCTAAAAGTTCAACGAGCCGCATCTCTCGTGAGGTGGCGCGCGCGGCACGGACAACTCGACAAGGGTCTCTACTGCTTCTGGACCACCCAAGATGAAATTCACTATAGTTTCTCAATACAGTATCTTACTTTCTCCTTTTTTTCCCCATTGCGATTGTTCTTCATCATCGTTATCATCATTTGCCTCACCAACACTCTGCACGGCCCATTCACCGTGTCTATATATTTTTAAATAATGCATCTGCATCTGTATAAATCTCTTTTTTTTCTCTTGTATTTATATTGACGAGGCAATAGTATACTCTCAAAGGAAACCAGGTCCCAATGCGCTTTTATACGTTGACAAGTATATGTATGGGAATAAGTCGGCGGAATCTGTCAAAAGTCTCGTGGCTGCTGAGACAGAGATATTTCATTCGGTGTCTTCCTCATCTCCTGTTCGCACACCACCTCGCTTATCTCGTCGTCGCCAGTGTCTTGGCAAACTCCCGAGTCTCTAGAAACATTTAGTTCAACATGACACCCGAAATCTAACACTGTGTAAATTCCTATAGTTGACAATCTACATTGAGTTATTTTCAAATTTTGGAAAAACATAGCTTTGGACTCAACATTTTTTTCTATTCATATCAAGTCTCTTATGTTGAATGAAAACTAGTTGCATTCTATTCGGTAATAACTGAGAGACAACCAATGATTGAATTTAAAACGGTGTGAACACTTCGTTATACATATGATTAGATGTTTATCCTGCGACTAGTATACCGTTAAAGAAATTATTCTTCTCCATACAGTGTATAGACACAGTATCCTTCATTTTCTTCTTTTCATAATGCAGAATCAGAGGCGGAGAAGGGCTCAGCAAGATGTCTAAAGACCAGCCTCATTCACTTTATTTTTAGGCCCATACATCGGACCGGCAACATCCAAGACACCGCCCATTTTTTTATTCGTCTAAAACCGGACTATCCCCAAAATTTTATGCCCATTCTCATCTAAACAGCCTTTATATATACTGATCATTATACATTGGTGAGCCATCATATAATTTATAATCGAGTATAAGATATATAAACTGATTACTTGATCATTATCTGTTTTGCTGAAACAAGGATAATTATTTTCACAAACTTTTATAAAATACATTCCGAATTGTATACTTTTTTTCGCTCAAGTAATGAACAAAATTATCAATTCTCAGTCTGAAGTTAAAGAATTCTGTGAAGTTCTTGTTACGAAGACATAATACGGATGTAGATATATGAAAAGGTATCAGTGTATGTGATAGCAGATGTCTGATGTACATAAATATATGCAAACGATGGGAAATAATGAAACTGTGCGCTCAGAGCAATTTGACTTATGACATTCTGAAAGCGAACCGGCAGTACTCAAGGTGTGGGCGTATGTTGAAATGTTGCAACGTCAGACGGGTTTTGCGTGGGTACAGCATATTACATCCACTGCCCAACAATACTTGGGGCCTCATGACGAACGAGACAGGTAATTATGCATGCGTAGAAACTACCATCAGAAACAAGGGATGATCAATGCAATTGTGTATGTCTGTGATCTTTCAATAAGATAGTTTCATACAGACTCACTTCGCCACGAATTCAAATAACCATCACAGTATGGATGTCAGTATATATAAAATCCATTTGCATTTTTTCCATATGACATATTTCTACATACTGTCATCAACTTATCAATCGCCATGCATCTCTTGCCACCAATTATTATTCACGATGCATATGAATGTGCGCATCCTCATATGCATGACATTTCACACTTTCATATCTTCCTTCCTTATTCTCTTTTCTCTCATTCATCTCCACATCCTTTTTGCCTTCGTTACTCTTCATCGGATAATTAATTGATCGGTCTACTTTGGATTGATTTTCAGGCCGTGTTACCATATTCCATCATGACATACAAATTTTTCTCTATGTTGTCAATATACAATATCAAATACTTCCAAGATGTTAAACACGAACGGTCCATATATTTTCATATATATATATATATATATATATATAGTTATCAAATTTCATTGACTAAGAGATTATAATGAGGTTGGAATCAAATGAATCCCTGTACAAAATTTTCTGTCAGGAAACATCGCACGCGTCTGCGACGTTTACATTTGGTTTCAGAGTTTTTGCTATTCTCAACCCGAGAATTTTGGAGACATGCAATTGAGCACGTGACATTATCATTCGTTTGGTCTGTGAGCGTTGAGCCATTGCCAACATCATTATCTGTGACTATAAGCGATTTCTTTATGACTTCTCCATTCACTATAGCGGTCCGATTGACCATTGAATCGCGGTTTTCGGGATCTACGTTTCGAGAAAGTTTCTCAATATCTTCGAGGGTATCTGTTGTATTTCTCCGATTTTTATTCGTACGATATGATAGTTTCTGGGCCATTCCTGAAACAAAGCAACGTTCCCCTGCATTCTATGTCTCTAAACTATCAATTCTTTTGAACCTCTGGTTCCGGCCAGTGTTACCCAATTTGAATGATGGCTTTTGCTCCAATTCATGGCGTCTCGTTGCCGTCGTTTCTTTTGCAACACCCTTCAAACGACTATGATTGCTGCAAGTTTTATTTTTAACACATGATGATCCCACTATAAGAGAGAAAAATTCATCCATACTCATCCTTCCATTAAACACAATATAAGGGCTAAAGAGGGTCGAACTCACTTTCGGTATCAAAAAATGTCATGGCCAGCTTTCACATTGCATTCATGTGCCGAGTTTTCCCTCATCCTTATCCTTACGTAAATAAATACATATAAAGCACCATTAATTGACTCAATTACGACGAAATCTCGTGACAATATAGAAAAATAGTAGAATTCTACAGTTCATTCCTATATATTTGCACTATAATCATGAAATGCAAAACAACTGATATCAAACAAGAGGTTAATGTCATATTTTAAGCTATTGAAACTGGCGTTCCAACATTATTCGGAATTCCACAACATATACCAACTAGGTGAGCAATCATATGAGAATAACTTGTAAATCGGAAAATAGATGAGAACAATTTTAATTCTAAGACTCTAGGTGTGCATACCGATATATATGCCAACTGTCAAACACACAAATTTTGATGGATCTCAATTTGATGATGATACATAATTAACTTCACACTTGACTGCGTTCAATTTTATGTATACATTGAATATTATTGTCACAACTTAAAACAAGAATACAATTGCCAAGCGCAATAACATGTAAATTTGAAGATTAAAACACGACTGACGCTTCCAAGGCATACACGATATTTTGACTATACGAACATTTTCGTTGTATCCGAGAGTGTTCTAACTGAATCTGAATTGTACACATTATATACACTTTGGCCATGGCTGCACAAAAAAGTCACGTATTTCCATTTATGTACTATACGTGCAGAGGTTTCACCCGAAAACTCCACAATAGAACCACCCAGATGCGTCATTATACAGAAAACATGGATATATAGGTACATAAAAATCAATATGGTGATAATAAAGATGATAGATATCTGCGTGGAAAATTCGATTCATTCATCTGCAAAATATTTTGAGGACGCTGAATACGGGTGAATAAATTGGAAAATATATTATGTATTTTTTTTCACAGTGTAAACACTTTGCATCATCTATCTATATACATACATAATGTATACATTCAAAGTCAAATGGTTATTTGGGCTTGACTTGGCCCACCATGCGGCAAAGTCCTATACAGTGTACCAGGTGTATGTATATATATATATAGATATATATTTAGTGATATACAATAGTAGATCGTAAATCTACATCGAATGAATTGTTTGCCAACATAGTGGCGCGTTGGGTGTTCGGGTATATACACAACGTGTATAGGATGCCGCTCCGACCGCAGCTTGACCTCGTCTTAAAAGGAGAGGGATGAAAACACCCCATAGAATTCGGCGTGAAGTAAAAGCCACTTGGGATTATTTGTCGCGATCTAAGAAGAGATATCTTGGTGACAATCCTTCGCCGACCAAATGTCACCAGAGCATATAGCTACATTTACAACAAAAGATATTCGATGTGCACATGAAGCAACGTTACATGATATAGTAGACATATTTCATGGATAACATAAACTGGCACTGTATAATAGCTCATGAAAACTTGTTGGGAGCTCGTTTAGTTTTCAATTGAAATTTTATTCGAGTCGAACGTATATGATCATATGCATATGTTCGAAATTCTCCTTCTTTTCATCCTAACCCATAATCTCATGCTAGAAGAAAAATGCACAATTATTTAAAGAAAGTTGCAGCCACAGACTCATAAACTATATATAGAGATTATACGTCAATAATTCCATATCGCACATTGATGTATATAGTGGACAATCTCTATATCGCTTCTATTACATTCGAAGTCTATATATACAGAGAAGATGAGCGGTGCTTTTCATCCCTATTATATCTCTAGGTACAAATTTATACTTGAGACAGAATTGCCTACACAGACGGCCTATTCCAAAACATAGATCACCCGTTGTCGTTCTGTTTACCACAAACGTCCAAACAAGCCTCGTCTTTGAGGTCTATTAAGCGTATCTCCCGTGGTTCAGAGTCAAACTTACAGAATACAGCCTCGTTCGGTTCTATACCTGGACCATCAGGTAATCCATCCAGAATCCTCTATGGGTCCTCCGACAATCCATTGATGTCACCGCATTCACATATAATATGTATGTGAGGAGAAGGAGAGTGAAAGAGAGAAAGAGAGAGACGTGCTAGATCCAAACAGGGGCGTGTCCTTTTTATAGTCATCTAGATCTCTTGGAGCTTTACCTTATATTTCTTTGTACTAAACGTCCTTGCTCTCTACTTATATAGCCTTGATCCTATCGCGCCACATCACAACATCCTTTTCTTGATCTACCGACTCGCATCAATTGGATTACATGTACGCAAAAATACCGCTATACTATATTGAGTCTTGCGTTGAATTCGCGTTTATTGTACGTATCCTTGTCGCTCAGTACCATCATTCGTTTGTGGCCATAGTTCATGGATAATTCATAAATATTTGACTTTGTATATGGATGTATGGATGTAAACACTTCCCAATCATAACAACATAAATATTCAATTACTACAAAGTCTAATGGGAGGAAGAAAAAAAAAACATTCATCATCGCAATTTGTAACCTTCGTTGCAATTACGTTGGTGCAGTAGTATAGAAACACAGTAAAGTTAATGAACCGGTGCAGTATGATCCTGATATATACGTATACAACATGGATGTTGGTTAGAGACAATGATAACGAGTGTGAGTGCGAGTGTACCTAAGATCGTGTCAATGTATCGTCGGGTATATATACTTGAAGAAGCTGGCACGTTAACGAAGAAAATTATTGTCGAGCACCGCTGTGAAGAAAATCAGGTTTATTCGTCGACCACTGATGTTTAATGGTTTAGTGTAAAAGAACAGATGAGATATAGTGAATCGTGCGCGCGCGCGGGTTGGCAACCAACCAATGGTAATTGTTTTCGGGGGATCGTTTAGCCCGTTTCAGTTTTACAGATCGCAAAATATTCCAGCACGGTGGGACGGGCCACCTAGGTTGCGCTGTCGGCTGTCAGAAGGACAAAAAAATGAAAACGATGAGAAAGATGAGAATGCTCAAAACCTCAAAAGCACAACACCCGTCATACTTCATAATGGCGCCCGTTTGTCAAAACACGTCAAAACAGGACCATTTTACAATACCACCCCTCCCTCCTGCGGAGTTATATGATTACACTTTGCGATGCATCAGTTTCTCTCAGGTAGAAAATTTGTTTTTAATTTTTTTTATGCCAAATCATTTTTAACTGTACCTGTGTAATAATATATATATACATTTCCAACTCAATGTCTTATGCGTATTTATTTATACTTGTGTCATATATATACACTTCATAAATATCTATACTTAACATGTAAGTATATAGATTCAGCATATTATTCATAGCTATAACATTTTCGTTTTATTGAGTTGGCAAAATGTCTGTCCTGACTTCAATCTACACACACACACACATATATATATTTGTGTACGTCTCATTATATTATTACATACTAAAGACTGGTTCATGTATGATAGGGACCACATTTTTTTCAACAGCAATGGTGTTACATCTGTTCACGGACAAATATATAAATGATTCCCCACAGCGTGACGAGCATCGACCATTGGGCGTCGTCAAGCCTTGTATCACAATGAAATGATGAATGCACCCTGATCTCAAAGAATAAGCAAAATGACATACGCACGCACACACCATTCATATTGTATAACTTTATGTACTTGATGTATAGGATATACATGTACTGCGGTTGTAATCTGGCATATTCGGTACGAAGGATGCAGGGTAAAAGAACGTAATAGGGATTGGTGAACGAGAATAATAGGGGACGGACGAGAGTGGTCGTATCCACACCCAAATTTGATTTTGTTGTCAACTCTATGTATATACAATACTCAATTATCACAGGGAGCATCTGCAAAAAGTTCTTCCCTACGAATCATCACTTTCATCTAGATGGATATGTATCCACCAAATGTGTCTTATATGTATATATATATATACAAAAAGAGAGAGAGAGAGAGAAAGCCCAATATATTGATTAATACGAAAGAGTACATTTACTTAGACGATATATTATATTTTTGAACTACCATGTATTGATATATTTATATACTGTAGAAAATGTCATGGCAATTTTTCATTGCAACAGGGTTACTGAGATAAAACCATGGTGCTTACGAATTATGAATCTAAAAGCCGAAAATTCTTTTTCGGAAAGGTGTGGTGATATTGAAATAATACATCCATATGCCCATCATTGGAGCAAAACAGCAGCGATAAACTCAATGGGTCGTAGAATTAAGGAAGCATAATGATGCAGTGGACGTGAACGCTGACCACAATATATACATATGTACATATGTCCACGCGTCTGGTCCATGAATGGCTATTTAAATGGAAGATTGCAGACAGGCGGGAAGAGCGGGAGAAAAAGAGAAAGACAGGGTAGGTACATGGAGAAAAGTGTTTCCGTATTTGTATAGTGGAATAATAAAGTATAAGATACATTGCGAATGGATTGAAAAGATGCACCCGAACAGTGGATTGACACCATCAGTAGGAACCGAAAACACGGACCACCCGCCCACGTACACCTTTGTCGACGACGATGGTGAGCAGTTGTCGCACATTGCGTCTCCTCGTTTTGTCCCGTGTTTGTTGCACGATGCGCTGAGCAACACAATGTATTTCTTGCCAACAAAGCGTCACATTTGTTCCGTCGACCAAAAGATGTCAATAGTTCGGAAGGATAAGAGAATCATCAGAATAAGACTATTGCGTTAATATATAAATTCCAATGCGTTCTTATCGTCCAAAATATAATATACGATTGTAAAGAAAATTAGCATGAATAATTCGAGATCTGTGATTCTCAATATCCATCATCTGCATTTATATACTTATGTGAATAATAGAGATGGTCTATGAGATTTCCTGTATACGTGATATACATCAAATTCCCTAGATTATTTTGTGTGATGGAGCAATCACATTATATGAACGACTGAATATATCAAGCATATACATCCTGAAACTCCACAAGGTTTCAAAAACATTCTTGAATTTCCCAAGGATCCAGAGTCCTATTGAGATAATTGAATTCAAGATGGCGTTATGTTTTGTCCAACCGTTAATTTGGATGGTTTATTGGGTTGCACAGATATTTCAGTCCACCATTTTATCTCGGGATACTTCCCAACCGTTTTGGGAAACCGAATAGGATCGCCGTTATTCCCCGGTTTCACTCACTTGCTCATAAAACAGATAAAGTCACCGCCTACCAAAGGATCACCGAAACCCAGCAGCATCTGGCACTCGATATTATACTCATGGCGCCGAAAAGTATAGTGGGACAAGAAGAGAATAAATTCAGGTTTAGATTTGATCAAGGCACTCGAAGATAACTGCGGTACCATCGTAGTTCCTATAAACGTTGCTATTAATATCTTGAAATATATGTGTATATACTGAACATTTCGTATATCTTCGTCCAAGATAAAAATAATCGTTTAAACTTGTTTATTGATTATCTCCTTTATTCATTATTTTTCGATTCCACTGAATTTATTTTCTTCCATAAATTTTACTGATATCTTCATACATATGCCATAGTGGTATACATAATATGTGTCTTTACCATATTCAAACAAAAGTGTTTTTGAATATATTCCTTCAAAAAATTGAATCATATCATTTATTTCCATATACAAGCAATAAAATTACTATATATATCAATTTGAGTACAACCGCTTTACGTCTTTTCTTTCCCCAAGCTTATGACGACCGCTCGAAAAGAAAGAGAACGAAAATTGTATGCCTACAACCAATGTGGAAAAATACGTTAAAAATTTGGGAAACACACATAAGGCATCAGTGAATAAGAATAATTGCTGCACAATTTGACGGCGGACAAGGCAGCTGACTCACACAAAGGTATACCGCATCTGAGCTCTTATAATTTCTCACGGAAAACACTGCACGAACATCAACCAGATGATTTCACTTCGAACGATGGTAATTTAGAGGCGATGAGTACAATCTCATTAGCAGGCAATATTTTCAACATAATATGGTTAATATGTACCTATATTGTTGTTTTTTCGATGAATATATAGTAAGTTATTCCTTCTATAGCATGTTTATATGGCATATATTAAAATTTATGGAACATATATTCAGTATATATACGTATCGAATACATTACCAAAATTCGCAATGAAGAAATCGGAGTGGAGAGCTATTAACCATAAGCTATATCATATGAGCCATGATTGTATGATAAATAATAAAAAACAATAATACAAAGGTATGGAATATTGGGAATATGAGATTTGTCACTCTTTGATTCTCCAATAGAGAAAGTATATGGTATAATAACCGATGGATGTAATTATATGAGCGTTGGGTGTTACACACCATAGCCATTGTAACATTGCCAGACACTAAACACGTACATACGAGGACGTATATGAATGATAATATTTAATTGAATAAAATTGAAATGCGTCAGAAGCTGAAGAAGAAAATAAACGACCAATTATCAATGTTATTCACATGGACAAGGAAAACAGAAAGAAATATGATAAACATATATTGAGATACGTGAATAAAGAATGTAAGTGAAATAAGAGATACATCCCTCAGTGGCGTGGTAATGTGGCAGCAGGTAACAAAGGGAACTCGATAGGACAAAAGAACGAAAAACAAATTCAGCGTGACGATGGCGGCTCAGAAACAATCTAGCCCGACTTAACTACATAACTACATCTTTCTTGTACGTTGATGGTGAGTATAGCCCTGCGGCGGCCTGTGTTTCGCTGTTCTATCCCCACATCTATACTACCGTCTTGTTCTTTCCTCTTCCATTCAATACCATATTTATTCCCATCTTCCTTCTCTTCCTCGTCTATATCTTTCACCTCCTCCACCTCCGCCTCCCTCATCATCTCCTTTTGCTCATCCATTTTCTCATTCCTCCACCTTCACCTCCCCATTCCTCTTCATTTCGTGGCTAATCTTATGTCTCGCTCTATCTTCCTGTTCATATCTCTCTACCTCATTCTTCCCCGCACGCACCGCCCCATCCGCATTACGATGCTGTTCACTGCTGGCGGCTTGGAAAAAAGGCGGCCCTAAAAGAACTCGATATTTTTTATGCTCCGACAGCAACTTGGGTGGTCCAAAATGGCCGCCAATAATATAATATAGTGCTCTACTGCGGGCTCTCATCGTGCGTAAACACCACCTCACTCAATAATTGCCATTTCTTTTATAAATTTGTACACTTATTGTAGATACAATCGTGTCCAAAAATCGATGTCTATATATAGATATACCGCATTGAATGTCTATATTGTGATGCAATAGAGAAAAATCAACAGCAATGTGATAGAAAAAAGTTGAGAGATAAATTAGGCACGAATCACTTGAATCAATATAATTAAGCACAAGACAGTGTATACAATAAAAAGTAGTATAGATGATTGTTGTGATGCAAGCTATTACCTTATCATAAATTAATGGACGCACATCAGCCGCATCTTCGAAAGTATCCATTTAATTCAGAATATCAATGCATAATGCAGTGCAGAATTCTTCATGTATTTATTTCAGCATCCATCTGTCTTTAACCTAATAGATGTCATTCGTGATGCACCCGTCAGGTATTATTTTGACTGTATAAATATCCAACTTGATTAAACACATCACGAAAACCTCACGTTGCGATTTTATACTGATTCACTACCGCAATTTATAATATATATAGTTTCCAAATTGAAATCCTCAGCACACCACTTTCCTTGTTTTTCATACTTCTCACGAACATTTGTCTTTTTTTTTTTTACGTTCTATCCGACCATACGCTTTACACAATGGCACTGTCCACAGCCAATATCTAACTACTAACAGCCAAGACACGTGACGCCATAGCATATGATACCAAACTCTCAAATATCCGTGGTGAATCCTCTTTATCGAGATAGGGCTGCACCGCACAACATAATATCGCGAGTTTTTTCACCCTCCAATTTGGATGAAGAAAAGTGGTGACACGTGCAACAAATGGCGTGTAGAATTTTCCTTCATGCTCCACGCAATAACTGTAACTTTCAGATAAACGTACATATTTTTTTTGTAACCGCATTTTTCGTATGTGTATTGTTTTTCCCTTTTTCTTTATCGTTTTGTCCTGCACATACATATGTATGTAAGTATGGAATCGTATTCGTTGAGTACTTTTCGAACGGTAAATATCAGAAATTTGTTACAGGAAATTGTCACTATGAAGTTTAACTGTTTCGAATAAATAATCAAGACTTTCCGTTCTAACTTTGCCTTGTAGATCAACACCGGAATCGCAACATGAGCAAAAACCACAGCAATCAAGAATTAATTTTTAAGAAATAAGATTCAAAAAGAGCGCGTAAAATGTACACAGTGATCACGTGATTTATGGACGGAAGCATAACAGCAGCTGAATGAATTTGAACGCGATCACTTTCATACCTCCTGTTGAGAAATATATTTGGAGACGCAGTCTAGTGTCTACATTGGGAATTCCTCGACTCCATCGGTAATACGATTCTGAGTTATAGAACATTTTTATTGGTATAGTGTGACAACGATATTCATGTAATAAAGCGGCCGCTGCCTTGAACAATATATTGGATTTGAAAATCTCGGTACGAAAAATAAAATATGCTTAATCATATGTTCGTGTTATTATACCACCACACTACGCACAAATATGGATGTCAGCATCCCACTCCAGCACATGAAATTCGGTTTCCAAATAATAAATTCACGTATATAATACTACACTGCTTGCATTACAGCAGAATAAGTGTTAATATTAGTGTGCATTTCTATGTGATGTCAGACGTTCTATCTCGTTCTCTCACAATAATTCAGAACAATCACTCTTTTGTCGACTGATATATGGAAATGGTACGTATTTTTTTTGAGCTCAGTACAGTGGTATAAAACACCTATGTGTATTTACATTTCACTCAAACATCACGAATGTCATTATGATATTCTCATCTCGTCAAATTTCGTTTTTTAAGCTTGAATGTTGCACCAAGGCAGAGGTGATCACTGCCAACTACAAAATTCGGTATTAATGGTAACGTGTTACACTCAGCCACAGTGGGTAGAGTATACCGATTCAATGGTTCAACATCAGTGAAAAATATGTAATCTACTGTTATCCATTCGCCTTGGTGCGTCGTAGCTTCCATTTCTCCTCTATGATTTGTATGTTTATAAACGCTATTCAATTTGAATGGATGTGATATGGCACCTGAGGCAAAAGCTGCATATTGGCCGTCGACAATTTTAATTTTTTGGTACTGGGTAGAATTTGTATCAACTTCGGTGTTATCTATACGAGAGTCTTTATCAACTCTCATACAGTTTTTGTCTAATGATGATTCACTGCGATTCAACTAGAAAATATTCATAAGGGGTATATACAACAAACAACATCAACTGCGTCATCCATTATTTAAACATATATATGTATATGTATTCACCATGATCTTATTGCTGCCAAACCCACGAAATCGTTTCGCCAAAAGATTGAAGTGTTGACAATTGTCCGTAATAAAGAGGGAAGGTGGAATCAGAGAACTGCTGAGACGTCGAAATCCGGATGCTTCCAAACTCCGTCCCTTGCCTGAATATTCGAATGAACCTTCAGTGATAAATTTATATACACCTGTGAATGGTTGAAGATTGAAATCACCGCACAATATAATTGGATGATATTTGGCACCGTTTCTGGAAGCAAGAAATTCCACAATCATATCGTATGATCCGGTCGAAATGATGGAGAAGAAAATTAAATTTTCAATAAAAATTCACTTTGTATTCTTAATGAAAGCGATCCTTTCTATTTCAGCGAAAAGCACTTGAGTCTGCGCCAATCTCACATCATTCCGCTTTGGGTTATACAGTAAATGTGTTGTTGATATAACAATGTAAGTACTGGGGTTTTCTTTCAAAGAAAATTTAACAACGATTCCAACATTATCTCTGTTCAGGATGTCCGATGAGGTTTGATAATACTCAACAAATTCATAATCTTCCAGTTTGAGTTGATTCGCTTTATACAATAGAAGCAATCCATCTCTCGTATCATTTGTACGTTTTTTATAAAGATACTCATACCCATCTTTAAGAAAAGGTATTAAAAAATCATTCAGATGTTCAATTTGCATTTCTTGTATACATATCACCTGTAAAAATCCATAATACTTTTTCAATAATAATCTCTTCTAATTTGGAATTTAATAATCGCACCATCTTTCATTTTTCAATGCATTAACTGACATTTGCACCTGCTTCAATCATTTCTTGTTGCACCAGAACCTTTCTGATGTTCCAATCCAACGCATCAAAATTGTGATGTTTATATATGTAAGAATGTGTCTCCAATAAATTCTGTGCCAGTATATTGTAGGATAATATACGTAAAATGAAATCTGTTTCCAAGTTGATTGCTGCTGATTCTTAAATATTGATGCAACACACGAAGCAGTTAATAAATACCATATATCTTGAGAAATGTTGATTTGGTAGTGAGTATAAATTTAGCAGATGTGAGACCATTTTTTTATGAATATCGAACTAAATAACTCAGATAATGGAATTTAAAAAAAAATGCTCGTGTCGATTTTGAAATTCTCGACACGACCTTTTTTTTATGTTTCTTCTATCTGGAATTCATTTATTTATTTCAAAATTCTAAAAATTGCGAAATGTCTGTCCCATTCACACTCATGATTTGGTACACTCACCTTGTTCAACAGGTCTCCATTGTCGGATATCTTTATATCTTCGTCGGATCATTCCATATCGATATTTTTGCGCTAAACTATTGATATTGAGCATAATGTCTTGAATATAATTGGCACCAATACCTCCGTTTGAATTGTCAATCGTGTCAGATTGTGCGAGGCACATTTCCAAAAACGGATCCATTGTTGTACGATTGAATTTATGTTTTTTTAAACCACCATTCAATTTATGTTCTGATAAATTGATATACGTCGAGCATAGAGCGTCTGACAACTGGGAATATCTACAGAATTTCTCCAGGAATGAGTACCTGACGGGTGTTCTCGACATACAAAAAATCTGTAATTGAATCCAATGAATGAAAATATCAATGATCGTATTCTTTAGACATGTGGTGTCATTTATCTTATGAATAATTACATTTGTAAATGTATATAATCCCATACCCTAGGTTTATGTTGAAACAATATATTCTGTATGTGACGACGACAAATCACTGCACTTTTAGAGGTTACAGTTATAGTCGGGTAAAATCTAGTGATTGCAATCATTTATTCAATAGAATGACGATAAATATTGACAATGGCTAACAACTTGGCTACACGAAATGTCGAATAATGTATGTGACCGTAAAAAAAAATGGATAGAATAAATAAATGGGAAAAAGCGAAGAAATTAAAAGAAACGGAAAAGTTACAGGTCTAATGTTATTATAATTTTTCTTCAACACAAACTCATTTCTAGGTTAAGATATTGATGCAAAGGTCACATCCGCAATGTTACTTGCAAATCACGCGATCCCACTTGTCCTGTAGTATTATGTAGTCATTTCACAGTATTATATAGCGAGTTTCCATTCAAGTATTATTGCTAAATATCTTCACTTGTGTTATTTTAAGAAAAATTATTGACGTCTTATTGGATCACGTAAATTCTATATCTGCTGATATCCGCATATAGTGCATGCACAAGGGACTGAGTCACCGGAGAAATAACAAAGTGATATGACAGCGACATGTGTATACATACCACTCTATACCATTGTATATAGCTATGTGTGTGTACTACCGTATCTGATTATATCCATATTATCCAAACTGTATTCAATCGTATTCATATACAGAACAATAAAAAATAGTTCGAGCACTACTCAACATTGCTCTTCGACATTGGTCTCGGTTAAAGGTTACCAATTACAATGCACTTCACTCATGTCAAATATTACCGTGCCTATACAATAGTTGTCTTCTTGTCTGTTGTAATGATCAAAGAGGTCTCATATATTTCCATGAAATTGTTTTTTTCTTGAACCCTCGTTTCATATGCTCGATGATGTATACCTATATATGAATACGAATACACTAATTTTATTAATACTATTGAGTATCATGATCATGAGAGTCCCAAGATGAAAAAATGGATGGTACATATTTCAGCATATATAACAATCTCCTTTTACATCATGACATGAGGTGCAATATAATTTCAACGATGATATGATGCAGCATCACTAATACACAGTAGACGAAGCCTAATTCGATTATTCGCTATAGTGATTGAACTAATTACAGAGGCACTTATGTATGATATCATTCTATTTCAATATAGTTACATACATATGACAATATTCTAATTCTCTCGTGAGGTATGATACATTCACGAATCACATACTGACATCTTATCTGTTTTTACATTCTGTTCAAATATCATTTTGAAGTAGACTGAAGGCAGAACCCAGACTCCAACTTAATTCATGCCCGTTGTACTTCTTATAAAGCTGTAAAGAGAATATAAAATTATTCATCCATAAATGAAAACTCGAGTACGCCTTATTCAGAAATATGATTCATTTTATCTCACATCTATATAGCGAGTGTTATGATAATAATGTCAAGTGAATATACCAACATTCAATTTCGTAGATGGCTCAAGTTGAAAACAGTCTTGCAATAACACATAAATAAATGTCAAGTCCAAACACATGAATGGTTGATCCACATTTGGATAGTTACACGTTTCCAATGCAGCTTTGTGGAACAATTGTAATGTAATAACGCCACCAGCTATAGCATGAATTAGTCCTGCCTGAAATGAATTTATAAAGTATACAAATATCCGAAATTGAACATGGCATTCAAAATACAACACTAATCACTAGTTACTTCTGTCGCCCGATCGAAGTAGTATGATACAGTGAATATATCATGCTTTTTCAGTCCAATCGGTTTTTCCTTGATCGTATCAGTATATTTTTTCACAATTTTTACACAATCAGAAAATTTGACAATTGGGCGATTGTCATCAGTACCAGCGTAATTGGATGTCTTCACGAGAAGATGCGAGCCATTTATGGGCCCTTTCACCACATAATCTATGCCGCCATAACTCCATGGTGCTGATACAATAGGATTTATACAATCTGATCGAATTTCAACCGCGGCGGCATTATCCAGCTGTTTTGAATTAGTATTAGATGTCAAAATTGCCTTTCGAGCTGCCATGAGTCCCATACCCAAGTGACTATAAGTATAAAGACTCATATTATGATTAAAGACACTGATTTGATGTATATTTTTTTGTAGCAAATCTCGTTCTTGGTTGTCTGGAACATATGTTATTTGTGTGGATCCTCCTCCAAGATCTAAAACAGCAGCAGTATTATCAAAATTAGCCGAAGATAGGCGGCCGATGAGGAAATTCACGGTGAACCAAGCATAAATGCCTTCATTCACACCATCCAGTATTGAAACAAAATCTTTCTTCGTCAGAAAACCAGAATTCTCCAAATATTCCTTGCATTCTTTCAATAAATTTTCAGCCTTCTCTTTAGGTAATAATCTCAATCCAGCCGTGGCTTTCATATCTATGGGTGTTTGTGCCCACGCTGCTTTTGGTATAACATCTTTTGCTTTATCAATCAATATTTTCAAAGTTTTAATGCCCTCCTTCGGATTATCAGCAAAACTACTTAATCCTGGTTTCACTTCAGCGAAAAATTCACGGTCAAGAACTAGATCACCATTGGCAATGGATGTGTGGAATGTGAATGCCAATACCCGACTACCAGTTGAGCCAGCGTCAATAATGATTGCATAAAATGGTTCATGTAAGTTTAACGATGAAGCCAAAGTGTCGATTGCGAATGAACCAAACTTCGTGGCCCTTATATTATACGCAATACCCAAGTAGCCAAGAAACAGAACTCCAAGAAGTGTGAAAATAATGATAGGTTTGCGTCCAAATGAATCTGACGTTCTTTTCGTTGTTTGTGACAATTGATTGGATGGAACATGCTCACCTGAGGTAGATAGCTGAAAACAACAGAAATATATGAGAAAAGATGCATACATGATGCTATCATAACTTTCCAAAGAACGAAGTTTGTGAAAGATGAAACGGTGTCATAGGTTAGTTTTCGATTGTGATGTATCAACGACTCACAAGAATGTATTGCATTTGTGTACATGCCAACATTAATTTGATCGTAGTGATGAAATCTGAGATCATCAAATCATGAACGAAAAAAAAAAAAAAAACACCCCAGAAAATGAGGAAGAAGAATATCACGATGAAGGATTAAGAACAGACATGCTCTACGTTGTCTGGACAACAACTCATTTCCTCATATTCGTGCTGATCCACACCCAGTAATATATGTATATATGTATTGTTGTGCCCTTGATGGTAATGTGGAATTCTACGCGAGTCGAAGTTTTTTTTTCTCCTCATACCAGTAATTAGTTCCCAAAGTTGTGAAAATCTTCAGTCAAACCAGTGAAATTGTTATCAAACAGTCAACTATAGATAACGTTTGGAAGCACATATATGGATGGTTGTGATGCATGAATAGACTAAAATCTCTTACATCGATATATCGATCGTACAACATACCATTCGTCTTCTCATTTCCATTGTAAAAATATTGTTTATCCGTTAAGGGTTGATGCCGAAACCCTTATAATTTATCAAAATTATGTCTCACAATGATAATAAAAATTGGCGGCACAAACTCTTTCCTACGTTATGTAGTATGCAACGAAGATTTAAACTGGGAATAAAATGCTACTGTCTGCCGCACATTTCCAAAAGGCAATTATGACGTAAATATATAATTTGTTCATGTCATTATGACATAGCAATAGACGATAACAATTATGCCTTTAGATGCTTTCATACACATTTACACTAATTCAATCTCATATTGTTAACACATTCACAAAATTGCGATAATGCGCACACGTATGTAGACACTTCTGCGTGTATCTTCTGCTAGAAAATATTGGATTCATCAAAAATTCATTTATGTATAGATAAGAAATATGAGGCTATCGCTAATGTATAGATATGGATACATTTGCACACATATTTTCTCGAATTCGGTCGTAATCAAGATACAACTGGCAGCGTGATTGCACTGATGTGAACCGTTCGTTTTCAAATACATCATAATATGAGTGTTTCTTCTTTTTTTTATTCATATAGTACTCATTATAGATCCACATTCATGGGTATATACATATATCGTACTTTGCCATAGTGCAGCACGAGGTTAGGTCAATTTCAATTGGGATTCTCGGAATAAATTCATACCTCATACGGAGATCGTCTACTATATTGTAATTATATTCAAGGGCTAATGGATGTATGTAGAAATTGAAATCCCTATTATTGTCGATGTAGCGTTCATTGAAATTACATTTGGAAAATCATTCATTTCTTCATTCATGGATAAACTGTAAACGAAGCGATCAAGTTAAGCGTCAGCTGTACGTGAGAAAGATTGGGAGAAAATGTCGGTGGAAATAATGGAAAAATCACCGAGTTTGGTGACACAAGCTCTGATTCAAATTGGTGCTGGTGGGTCAGCCGGCTTCGTAGAAGTGTGCATAATGCATCCTATGGATCTTATCAAAACACGATTTCAGCTGCAAGTGAGAGCGAAAGAGTATGATCCGATGTATTACACAGGTAACATCACTATTGAAACACCTTAATCTTCGAGTTCCATAATAAATCGGATACTTTACAGGGATTCGTGATTGTATGACAAAAATGTATAAAATTGAAGGGATTGGCGCTTTCTGGAAGGGCATTTTGCCGCCAATTTTAGCTGAAACTCCAAAACGTGCTGTAAAAGTAAGCAATAATAACTTGAAATCTGTGTTGTAATATTAAGTATATAATAATGACATTGATTTATAATAAAGCCAAGAATTATTTTGCATTTAGTTTTTTACATTCGAACAATATAAACAATTGTTTTTGTTTGGGAGCGGTACACCAACACCTATGGTAAGGAACAAATTCCACATGAATCTATGTAGAATGTTTTATTGCACAAAGCGTGTCCGTTTGTCTCATATACACGTGTGATTATACTGAAATTTTTACAGACATTTGCACTTGCTGGACTATTTGCTGGTATAACTGAGGGGATTTTAGTTAATCCATTTGAAGTAGTGAAAGTTCGTTTACAATTGAATCGTGATCGAGTAACAAAAAGTCCAACGACCTATGCTGTCACGAGGGACATTATACAAAAGAATGGTTTGGGTTTGAATGGTATTAATAGGGGGTTATCTGCAACAATTATGAGAAATGGCGTATTCAATTGTTTCTATTTCGGATTTTATCATTCTGTTAAGGGATTCATACCAATCAATTCAAATTTTTGGATAGAGTTCTCCACTAAGGTAAAAATATACGAGAACCTCTGAATTAAGATGCATATCAGATAATTTGTAGAAATGACTCTACAGGTGACTCTGGGATTCATAGCAGGAATAGTAGGTTCATGCTTGAATATTCCATTTGATGTGGCGAAGAGCAGAATCCAAGGTTCACCACATGGGAACTCCGCATACAATGGGACTCTGAACACTATTTGCGGGATATACAGGAGAGAGGGGTAAATGGTTATAATCATTAGAGTTCAAGCTATAAGGTTTTATGGAAAAATAATAGTTTTTTACATTGATAATTACCAGACTGTCAGCGCTATATAAAGGGCTGGTGCCGAAAATACTTCGATTGGGACCTGGTGGTGCGATTATGCTTGTTGTATACGATTATATGAACGTCCTCCTCACCGACAAATTTACTTAGGAATGATCATCGATGGCCAAAACATTCGTATGGACATATTCATCAAGTTATACCCATATGTATGCTGGAAAAATTGACTTACAATACAAATTACTCGTCCAAAACTGAGTCCAACCATGTTTCAAGATCAATCGGTTCTAATTTTTTCGTGGGGCCTTTTACTTTCGATTCTAAAACATTGAATGAAAGTTCGATCTTCATAAATGTAGAATCACCATTTCAATATTGTCTTAAAATATTGACATACCATTGGTTTCAAATTTAACAGTGGCGATAGGAATATTACCAGGTTCCTTCAGCGATAGCAAAAAGTCTAAGTCCTCTTCGTTTGCATCTTCACGATTCGACTGCACGATGTGTTTTGGTATTACAGAATTTTTCCTTTGTAACAATTCCATTTCATAGGCTTTTCTCGCATGCTCTGCTGCTGAGGTCAAATATGTACGTTGATCATTCTGAAAATTAATAATTTTGACGATAATGAAGGAGACAGATCCACCATACCAGATGAATATTTCATATTAGAGCACAAATAACAAATTACGGTGAAATAATAATCTTCAACTTCGAGATACTGGTTGAAAGGAATACAATTGTATATCATCGCCAAATTATTCACGTCAACTGAGAATAACTCATTGTACTCAAATGTGCCATGCTGGGTCCATTTTTTTTCGGATTTGAATGAAAAATAACTAGCCGATGTTGGAGTGTTAATTAAATTTTCAAAATCCTCACTCATTTTAATTCTTACGGAGCCTTCACTTTATGTTATTCATTAAACACTCCGAAAACAATCGCAATGACTGAATTGACTGTAACACCACCCAGCTGACTACAACCCTCCGTATAGAGATATAATACATGAATACCAAACATACACACATCAATGTTGAATTTGGTGTATGGATGGTCCGAATCCTAGCGTTGTCTAGACTTTCCTGAACGAGCAGGTCTACGGAACAGAACCAATTTTGTCCCATCAAATGAATGCGCATATTCTCGTACGCATTCAATACAAATGCCCCATTCAGTTCAAACGAAATTTTGTTAAATGTCCATGGCGAGATCAGATTTAAATATAGTTGTTCATAAATATTACTCTTTATATAGATAAGCTGTAGGGTATATAATGGTCATAGCTCAATAATACTAGTGCACAGTAGCATTGATATGACTTCCATTGAAGAATTTCTATACAACGAACGATATATTAAATAAATAATTTATTAAATTAATCTAATATTGAGTTTGTACATGAACTTCAACAGATTCATATATAAATATATCTCAGAACTTTACACTGATATTTGTTATCAATTGGCAAGACTAGAAGAGAAAAAGAAGATGAAAAATAATATGTACATATCATACTAATCATGATTTATCAATGTAGCAATAAAACAGAACCTCACCGACATGAAGTATATATGTGAAAAAATTACGACTATTCATGTGAACAAGTATCGAGTAACTATTAGATAAACATCAAATTCGTCGCGTACAACAGAAATAGTTGTTTTCAGAGCACTGGCTAATATAATAGCAGTTAGTGTAGTTAAAGTCACCGGAAAAAAATTGATTAAGGTAGCCCGGCTGAAACAGCTGAATCATCTGTGGAATCAGCATCTTCATGGTACATGTTCACCGCTTCAGTAGCTGTTTCCGGTGGGGGAATTGGTAATGATATTGTCGTGAGAGTGGATGATGATGATGGCCGCTTACTCTGATTATCTATCGATTTTGTGTCATTGTAAGTACTCTTTTCATTAACACCAGCATTATTGATACTGCCTACGTTTTCAGACCGGGCAGGACACTCAAAATGTACACAGTGAAATACTTCATTTGCAGTATTATGTGTACCAACGATGCGTATAAATACAACTGGACGAGGATTGAATCGTAGTGTTTGCCAAGAACGACAGTTTTCCACAGTTTTATCCACTATGCGATCCCACTTCCATGTATTTCCCGAGACTTCTATGTAATATGAATAAGAGCGATCATCGCAGTCCCAAAGCAGTAATCTGAAATATATCGAGAATTTTGAGAGGAGGTGAACATCTGCGGTTTCTCTGACAGCAACACCAGATCTTTTATTTGATTCTACTTGTTGAATTATATGATAAGTATAGAAAAATAATGAATTATCGAATTAACCGAAAATCATCATCATGTCTTATGAGACAAAACGCATACCGCATTGAGTCGATGATGTATGGCTGCCCGAGTTGGACAAGAATAGAGCCCGAACCAAGTTGATGACATGTGTAGCCACTGTCCCAATCATAATTGGACGTTTCACCATTCAGAAGAGCATTCCGTGATCGACTGACACCTTCAATTACACATGCGCTACGGTCCATCGTTGCAACATTGTGTGATGGGACGATAAATCCTTTTGAGATTTTTTCGCTGTGATTTGTGTAATATGCCTCAAAGCTAACTATATGGAACACCTGCAATCATCGATGCTTTCTCAATAAGAATACTGCATTGATATCGGTCAGCGTCGTCTTTGTGAATTATATTTTTTTCAAACCTTATTCACAGTGTTGTTCGTTCCAACGATCCGTATGTACAAAGCGACACGAGGAAGGAAAAAAAGATATTGCCAGCTGCGACAAAAGTAATCGGAGTGATCTATGATTTTCACCCAATCTTTTTGATCTATCGAAACCTACAAACCAAGAAATTTGTAATAACAAGTGATATGAATATTCATGCGAAATGGGACTTGATGTACAGGAAGACGAATACTGAAAGTTTTTTCTATCACCTCAATGTAATAAGAGTATGAACGTGAATCTTTATCCCACAAGAGCATTTTCACATGGTTGATGATACTCTGAGTTCCCAATTTTATAAGAATTCCATGATCTTGTAAATCCGTTATAACATGTCTTGTGTATCTGCAATCATGTTTATCATAGAATACTTAGAGTTATATTGAAATTTCGTCTCCTATACCACAGTAAATAACAGAAGGAGTAAAAAGTAAATAAAAGTTTCACCCTCGATCCATATCATAATTGTGAGTATCACCGTCTAGTAAAAAGCTTCGCATCTCTCCTTGTAATACTTGCGCCCCGTATCTTGAATGCGCTACATTTTCATCGACCAATAATCGACCTCGATAGATCAGTTCTGAATCACGTGTTTGTGTTCTAGCTGCGATTGCATCTAATATTGCCTCTGGTGAAACTAATCCAGTAGGTCGAACAACATTTAAAAGTTCTGTGATACCAATCAAACAAAGTCTAACTTGTTCTGCAAAAGAAGGAAATGATGAGTTGCATAAAATGCTTAATAATGATAAGTAAGATTTTCATAAATTCATCGGTCAACAGCGAACTTAAAACTTGATCGGCTTCAACATCAGGATTAGCTCTGACCCACAATTTCATGGCAAGAAATATATCAATTTCGGGGGCATAAAAAGAGTCTCTGGATACTAGTTCATTGAGTGCATTTGGACTCAGTTGAAGAAAGCTTTCATGGTTGATAACGTCTAATGCATGTTTATCCATATATTCATAACAAACCTGAAAATTCAATGGTGAACCAGTATATATAAATGAATATGCATATAAATATATACATATACATACGAATAAACTATAAAGATCGGGTTAAACACGTGGGTGTATGATTAGTTATATGATTACTTTCGTTAATTTTGTGAGCTGGTATAATCGTGTTGCGTCAAATATAAGACAAACATTTTTTATGTTTAATATTCCCTTAAGATAATCCGAAATTGCCATTTCTAATTCAATGAACCCATACTGATGTGCCAATCCAAGTATATCAAGAATGGTCTGAAACAGTGATTGAAAAATTTACCATTCAATGGGTGGAGAATTGAGTATATTTATGACGATTGGCTTATGATAATCTTGTAATATATCTGATACCTCTTCTCGTTGATTGGTTAATGATAAGTGACCTGTGTAAATATATTTGAGTAGTTCTTTGAAAGCTGGTAATGTTGTGCCATCAAGTTCAATTTCTTGCTGCACTGATTCTTTCAAACCACCAAATAAAAGTGCTCGGAAATATTGACTTCTAGCTGCAAGAATGACTTTATGGCCATTGAATCTCTGTCCAGAAACAATTAATGTGACATCTGAATAATCTTCAGATAGATATAATGCTCCAATATTTTCTGACAAATGAGTCATGTGCATCACTTCACCAGAAGGAGGATTAAGATGATGATGGGAGCTCATTTTAATTTTCAATTCAACCGACCGAAATGAACTATCGCAATACAGAAAATTTTCCGCTTCACCAATAATACATGGGATGAAGTACCAATTACAATTATTTCAGAACTTTTGTTTATCTTCTCAATTGAATTCAACTAATTTTTCCGGAGGTCATAAATTCGTCTTGGGTAACTGTCATAAATTATCTACATTTTCCATGTCACTCACTTGATCGGGAATATACATACGAAACAATCATGGATTTTTTTCACCATCAAACAACTAAAATCCAGGGATATTATGTTATGTACAGATTCATGCAATTAAAGAATATAGACGTTGCAAACGTCCATAGAAACTCAGATGTGTTGGACCACTTCAGCCTGTCTCAGTCCACAATTTGGAATAGTGACTTTAGCCGGTAGATGGTTCCACCGTCAATGCCAATGCTGGTTTCACAATGACTTCAGCAATCTCGCGTGTAAGAAAATAGGAAAGATAGAAACGAAATCAAATGCGTAGCGCCCAGAAAACAATACAGACGCCCATAGAAGCCCATATCTGTAGGACGACCTGGCCTCTAGCAAGTACAACAAAGTGGCTGGATAGGGCTATAATGCACATTCATGGCTGCATTTGTTTTGAGTGCTTGAAGTACTGCGCGCGCCACATTCTATTGACCAGATGAATTTCTATTGAAGCTCAAAGAAAACATAAAACTGGCTGTATTTGACTTCCCCCTAAGTACATTACACGCGGGATCTCTGTGGTGGAGTTATAGTGAACCTAGCATAGATATGATATAGATATTCTTTGCTCCCAGTTTTACTCAGGAACAGAAACAGAAAGTTTCGGATTCCTCGTATTCATAAGCGCACGTCATCTGACGCTACCTATATATCCACATATTTGTTTACTTTTTGCATCCTTTGTTATGATACTTCAGTAAAATAGACAGCAAATATAAAAAACTCGTCAGACAGAACTACGAAGAAGTATTTTTGTATTTTTCACACGTGGCAAATGAAATGCACAAAACAATGAGTCAATTGAAACATATTCCAAAAGATGCTCAGGTTATAATGTCAATTGTTAAAGATATGGGTATTGTCGATTACGAGCCAAAAGTCATAAATCAATTACTCGAATTTACATATCGTGAGTATCCACAGGAAGCTATCATTTAATCACTGTAGTGAGATTTCTTTTGGAAAACTTATATCATTTTTTTTCTCTTATTGATAGGCTACATAACTTATATATTAGATGACAGCAGAATATATGCCAATCATGCGAAGAAAAAATTTATCGACCTGGATGATGTTACGTTAGCTGTAAAAATGCAATTGGAACGCACTTTTACTAATCCTCCACCAAGAGATGTTGTCCTAGATGTTGCTAGGGCGAAAAATAACATACCGTTACCTTTTGTTAAACCTCATAATGGTTTGAGATTGCCACCAGATCGTTGTTGTTTGAATGCCACGAATTATAAATTTAGAACGGCAGTACGGAAACCCGTAGGAAAGGGTATTCGTTCTTTTGTGGGTAATGATTCAGTTGATAGACACTCAAGAATAAAAGTTGATGGTAATGGAAATGGCCTGTCAATTGTCAAAAAGCCCGTTGGCAATCCAAACGGTATATCTGAGACGCAAACTATTGCGGTACCCAAACCACTCTTCAAGTTTTCAACTAGTATGTAATATAGGAAATGCAAGAGATTCTATATTTCCATGCTGTCATACCTTCTCTATATTTTATACTTACTAACTTCATTCTCACTTATGGCATCAATAGAAAGTTTCCCCTTTTGAGCAAATTTTACCTTCAATTATTCGAATCAGCAGGTACCAGCAGCGTTGGTTCTTCTATAACAATGGCCAAACCACAAACACAAATCCGAAATTATCAATCATCGGCGGTGGTGAAAATGGAAATAGATGACAACTCAAAGACGAACCGAGAACAGGATGATTATGATGTTTCATAAATGACAGTGTCTCAATAAAGGCACATTCGCACACGCACATATATATATATATCGTGAATCCGATCGAACCCGACCCCATGTGGGGTTTAAAAAATTTATTATATTCATATGTTCAAATGGATGATTGAAGATGTGTATGTTGGAAGCACGGTATTCCATAATAACAATCGAAAAAAGGAAACATGATTAGAATCGTGGCGAAGTATATTGTTTTTCTCGATTATCTCCAATAGACGGTTCACTTGGATCTTGCTGCTCAGCTACATAGTTATGTATAACAGACTTTCGTTCAGTAGTCAAATTATCTGTTCCTTCTTCGTACTCAGCAGTTGGAATGTCTATCTGTAGTCTTGTATGTTCACCCAAAATATTTGATGACTTTGACGCCTCAGAAACAATGGTCGACAAGAGTTTGGCTTCATTATGCGATGCAGCAGATGCCTGAGATTGATTAGACACATGGATAAGGCCTGTTTTTGAACCTTGTCCTTCTTGTCGCTTCTTATCTTCCTCTCTTACGCACTTCCGAATAAATCCACTTATTTTGTATTCGTCTGGCAGTTCACTTTCTTGGTATAATCTGTAGTTAAATATTATTCGGATGACTGGTACTTTTGAAAGATGTGATTCAAAATTTTATTTACCTATCTGCAAAATAAATTCGCCTTATTCGACAATTTGCATGTATTTGCATTCTTGTAGTTTCTATATAATTAGAGCCATATGCTCTTTTGCAAAAATCGGCAAGATTGAATTGAATTTGGTTCCATCCACCCGACAGGCCCATTGGCATCGAAATACTAAAAGGCCTGACTTTAGTTGTACTTTGGAAGTTGCTTACACGAAATCTTCTATGCATTTTTTTATCATCTAAAATCTATGCAAGTCATTATCAAGTGGTGGAAGAATTATAATGAATTTTTGGAAGTCTTCGAGTTCAAGAGATAATTACTGTAATCTCAAAAGTGAAATACTTTTTCATATTTTTAATGACCATAATGAGAAAACCAAGTTCAATTCCTAATACTGCTTTACGGTCTCTTGGTGTATAAATGTAAGTCGTGGAGACGTTAGTTCCAGCTATTTCTAATGCCAATGAATTGATTTCATTATCAGTGACTCTTCGGATATAACCATTTTCCACCTGAATATTCAGTCATTCATTAAATTAGATACGGACGATACAAGTTTTTGATTATCGAAAACTGACATGTGTGTTCCAGAGCTCGAGTGGTGACGCTCCACAACTATATAAGATCGATAAATATCCCTTTTGAAACTTGTCGCGGAACATGATTCACAAATCTTAATTAAAGATGATGATTGACAGGATAATTCTCTTTTATTTTTACATAAATTCAATTGTTTATTCAAATATACACATTAATAACTATTTAGAATGAAAATATCGTTGGGCTATACAGTCTTGAAATTACAATAGTCATTTGTTACTCATAATTTGATTAATTCGATGACGGTCTTTGTTGATCCCAAAATCTTGCGCCTTCACAGTTTCTGACGAAAACCCAATGCTGAAATTTCTGTCAATCCTCATACCGGCGATAGCATAAGACTGCATCATTGTCATATGAGAAATTTCGCGATTAAATTGTCGCGCCATTAGTTTCTTTGTCTTATGCACCCGTCGTCGACAAATGACATAACTTTGAATCAGTAAGAAAATTACGATTAATGACCCAATTGAAGCCATAGAAATGATTTACAGTATATTCATGTATATGAAGGAAATTTTCATCCAACAATAACTCACTAAGGCGAATAATTTGGATCTGTATGATCAGGATAAAATGACACACCACTCCTTTTTTGTTGCGGATAAGATTTCATGTAGTGGTTGCTATATTTTTCATGCATTGAGTTATCTTCTATATTTTCAACATCAACACTATCACGCAAATTTTTATTGTTCATATGATTTTTGGCGACACTTGCTTGTGATTCGTTGTATTTTTCTGAACGAAAGGGATGAAACTTAGCACGTCATAGATAATTCAATCAATTTCGCCGGGCTTCCACGTCTCCACAAAAGATATTCACAAAATGAACAGTTGAGAATATCCTTCTAATTATATATATCAATAATTACAGCAACATTTAAAAATTTTAATGAAATTAGATTTCAATAGTACTTGCGACTCGGGGCAAACTGTAAATTTACGGCAGGAGTGATGAATTTCGAAATAATAATGATTCGTTGTTTATCGTGGTGGATAAGAATGAACGATTCCATCATACGAAGAAAGATACTATGTCGAGTTCATATATTGATTTCATTTTCATTCTTTTTTATATCTGGTTGGTATTTAATAGCGGAATAAAAATGTCTGTAAGGGTATGATTATCAAAAATGATAGTTGCATCAGCCACGATGAAATGAATGATGTTTAATATGTTCTTTTTCGTATATCAAGTTGGCCTGTTTTGATGAACGCCACTTTGGTCCAAGATTAAGCATTATTTTGGGTCATCGACCAAACATCTTCATTATATGACATGTGACTTTAGCCAGTAGTTTTCAACAGTCGTTCGTGCATTGATTTCAGAAATAATGGGAATAGCATTCATCCGTGACATAGTCGTATCTAACTTACACGTGTATACGTGTTGCACACGTGAATCAACGGCCTCCATCGAGTACGTTTAACAACTATCCAAAAACTGCATTCAGTTGTATACTTTCGACCGTAAGAGATTGCGCATGTCCACTGAAACTTGGTTGAACCTCCAATGAGCTTGGTGATATTTTCCATCCAAAGTTTGAACGGAAAGTTGTTCTCACACTCATGCTCCGATTTATTGACATTCGTTGGTGGCGTGAAGACTGTGCGCTCAGGAACAGAGATAGATAAGTACATGAATGTGCCAGAGGGGTGAAGGCGGTGTGTAAGAGTAGGGTTGTTTGTCACTAATAAGACCATACGTTTTGATGGTGGGAAAGACGTCCAGCCCTGATTATTCGAGGTGCAGCGATTTTGTTGCCCGACTATGGCTGAATATTCAATTTGGCAACTATCGTCGTGAAATGTCTTTTGTTTATTGGTGGGTTAAGAAATTCTTCTGAAGTCAAAGAATCATGAATGTAATAGAATTATCCCGGTGATAGTGTTTATTTTGTTGTAACTGAATATCACTAGTCAAATTCTGTCCACAATGTCAATAACGAAGATTTTTTAGAGGTAGTGGAATAGATTCGTCGACCAAATCGATATTTATGGATGTTGGCCATCGAAAGAATACATAGGACATTCCTGGGAACTGCTATTGTCTATTGGGATATTGGAAAATTTGTAGCCGGACGAGAGAGCTGAGATTACAAACAGCGATTGAAGAAACCGATAAAAATCAAGAGACAGAATAATAAAAAATAAATAAATAAATGAATCAAACAATGGCCAGAGAGAATTATTCATACAGGTTGGTTGATTACAACAAACTTATTGCCAAATGATTGTAGCTCATATTATTTACTGTTTATTCATTTATGCGCTTATTTCGTGGTACTATCTTCGGTTGCAATAATATTTGATTATTTCATATTAGTGTGACTATATTTTTTTTATGCTGCCATTGTGGGAAAATGTAAATAGTCGCAATGAACGGTGCATAAGAGTGATAGCAGAAATTATATATATATATATGTTGACGTATATTCCATAAAAAATGCATGAGACAATTAGTGTGAATTGACAAAATTGAATTTGTCTTCGACGACTGTATGGCACAATCCACGAGCTTAGCGATTACTTTTCGCAATTCGTTTGCACATGCTCGTCGTCATACAAATCAGTATTGTACATGGATTCACTTCTGCATATACTCCTCAATTATTGAATTCCATCACTATTGTAATATAAAAACGTGATTACAATGCCATCTAAAGAACAACGCTACCAGCGTGTGGACAGTCAGAGGTAAATCTATGCTCAGTATTATCGCTGGGCAAAGATTTGAGCAAGATCGCGATGCCAGTGACCTTCAATGAGCCACTATCATTCCTTCAACGTGTGACAGAGTACATGGAATATGCAAGGCTACTTAAATTGGCGGCTGCAGAAGAGACACCGATCGGCAGATTCCAAGTAATATAATTGAAATGAAAACATCAAGCTCATATTTTCTTCATGTGTTATACATTATTAAAATATATCGTATTCTACAGTACGTTGCGGCATTTGCCGTGAGCGCACTAGCATCCAGTTGGGACAGACTCGGCAAACCTTTCAATCCTTTACTTGGTGAAACTTACGAGTTGGAACGTGAAGATTTTCGGTAAAATAGCCTTTGCTCATGATTAATTGAACTTATACAATCATAATTATTTTATAATTTCTTGCTGTCTGCAGCATTATATGTGAACAGGTATCACATCATCCGCCAGTATCGGCGTTTCACGCGGAAAGTGATGATTTTGCGTTTCACGGGAGCATCCATCCGAAATTAAAATTTTGGGGTAAGAATATTGAAGTACATCCTAAGGGTACAGTGACCGTGGAATTATCAAAGTGGAAGGAGGCATACACATGGCAGAATGTTAATTGCATTCTCCACAATGTCCTTGTTGGACAATTATGGATGGAACAATTGGGAGCTTTGGAGATAAAACAATATGGAGGTGCGAATCTAAAGGCTACACTGTCATTTAAAAGCGCAGGATCAAATGGGAAAGATTTACACCGCGTGGAAGGATTCATTGTGGATGCTGAGTAATTCTATTTAACATTATACAATTTTTTAGCGAAAGTAATTTTTAGCTGAAGCATATGATTGAAAAAAAAACGATTTTCAGGAAAAAGCGACTCACGTTTTTATATGGCAAATGGACAGAGCGCCTTTGTGCCTGTGAACCTAATCTTTATGAAAACACACTCGAAAAAATAAAACGCGAGGCAAAAAGTCCGCAAAATAGCCCAGGACACAAAAAAGTTCTTGCTAAACTGCACAGTTTCAAAGTCGGAGCTTTCAAACCATCTCATCAAGATGCAGTCGACGAATCTTCTACTGATGGGGAGGATTGTCTTCCAGTGGATGAAATTCCAGGATCCACCACATTATGGGAAGTAACACCGCGACCATCGAATTGTGCTGATGTAAGAATTCCGACGTTTAGTACAAAGAATGATACATACATATTGTTGTGTAAAATATACCCGAAATCAAATTAACTTTCATTCTACGTTTTCAGTATTTTCAATTCACACAGTTTGCTATGGCACTGAATGAGATGGAACCTGGCATGAGTCAAAGATTGTGCCCGACAGATTCGAGACTCAGGCCAGACATCAGGAAATTGGAGATGGGCGATCAAGACGGTGCAGCGGGTGAAAAGATGAGACTTGAAGAAAAACAGAGGGATAATCGAAAAGCAAGGAAACATAAAAAAAGTGGCGATACAATACCAAGATGGTTTCAGTCAGCAATTAATCCGTATACAGGTCAAGAAGATTGGTTATATTTAGGAGGTTACTGGGAACGCAATTACGCTGATATCGAAGATATTTTTTAGGAAACAACGGTTGAAGTTGATTTATTCGATATCAGAGTAGAGAAAAAGAAGAGAGTAATGGAAAAATAAGTAATATTCACTCGATATTAAATTGGGATTAGAGAAACGTTGCATATGTACAAGTACAACGCTCCATCATAACAGAACACGAAATAGAACATGTGTGATCCATTTGTGCAATGCTAGTTATAATTTGTAGATGTCATGAAATAATAGACGAATTCTATATAGTATTAGTATATACTCTGTTGCGTTGCGAGTACACGCACCAAGATCATTCATAACTACACAGAGAGACATTATTGGAATCATCTTCTCCTAATATTATTGAGAAGTATTTCCATATGTTGAATGTAATGAATTTGGATTTTCTCTGCAAGAGTCGAAAATCAGAAGAAACAAGGCAGAGTGTTATCGTGGGATGAAGGAAGTTAGGATGTATCGAAATATCATGACTGCTATTATACAACAAAATTGCTCAGGCAATATCATATAAGTAACAGATATATATATATATATATATATATGATTCGATGTCTACCTGAAACTATGATGATTATATTCAATTATGTATTAATGGACATATAAATGTCTTTACAACAGTAAGTATATATATATATGCCTGTACAAATACACGGCCAGAGAACAAAGGATTGATAATATAGATTGGAAGCTTGTGCGATCAATCAAGATGTACAGTTTACTAATATGTTCAGTGAAAAAATTAATTTTTGCGCAACGGCCAAAATATATTCACACTGTTAACAAATACTATGAAAAAAATTGTTCGATTTAATGAGAATACATATTTGAGAAGATTATATAATGTAGATACTTAGTTGTTCGGACTCACGAAATTCTGGTTTGACCTTGCAATGTGCCAATAGTCAATGGTTTCAACAAGATCGATGATTGGATATATAAGCATCAAATCTCGCTGAGCCACCGCGTCACCTTTTATGTTATTTCAAAGTAGAACAAATTCATTTGTCGAAAGGAAAATCCGAAAATATGATCAGCTAACATTAGATTCCTAATTACAGGTTAACTAGAGGAATTAGATACGCGGCGTCATTTAGTTATCGAGTTCTACATACCATTAGAAAATGCATGAAGTATGACGCAGGGATTTCTGTAAATTCCGATTTCCTTATGGATAGAATCGATGGCGCGTTGGGTGTATACATATACAGGATTAAATTGTCCATAAAAAAAAAAATACAAGAACAAATAAAGAAACTGAATTGAAATTTATACTTTTATTATGAATAATCGTTTTTTATTATAATTATCGATTTGAATTCGATTAACAGCGATTGCTGGCGATTTATGCACGCGGACATTTTTTAAATGGCAGATGGCGCATCATGGATTGTTTCTACGGCGCTTTAAAATTTACCATCATACGTCATATATATATACTGTGTGTATGCATATATACATTAGCAGTTAGTACTCTGCATCACTCTATAAGTCTATATTGTCCCACTACGTATATGAACTGTTGAGCATAGCGATATATGGTGAAAAATATTATACATTTATACACCGATGAGAATATCTGATAGTTGAGTCTGGTTGACACGACAGTGAGATTAGAATTAAAAATTCTAAACGACACGTCATCTACGATATATACGGCTTTGCAAACGAATCAATACAATTATGAAAATATTGTGATAAACTTGAGAGTAAGACAAAAGTTGTATGAAAAGATAAACTCAAGTGTAAATTCATAACAATCGGCGTTGCGCAAATTGGGTTTGACTAGAATGACCACCGTACCAACAGGTGAGCTTCATAATTTCATGCATTTCTGTAATCAATTTCTTTGTCATTCCAACAGGTATTATTACTCCAAGTAATTATCATATTTTGGTTATTGTATTATCGAATATGAAAATATAGACGATTGAATAAAAGAAAAAAGATGCAGCTAGTGACAGGAAGGCACGGATGCCTCTCTCTCTACCACTAACCTATAACTAAAAACTTCTAAATGAATATATAAACAAAAGTGTAGGCACAATATAACAAGGTTTTTCATATGTAACAAGGCCCATCTGTATTCTTCCGCAATATGTATTCGCCTGAGTAATGCGTACGTTTCATCGCGTTATCAATGTTTACATCAGCTGTAGGATGCCTGTCTTCTTTCTCATAATAATTATTGCCCGATGTACCTCAGCATCGTGGAACATCAATCTCAATACTCATATACACACCAAGTTCTATGTGCTACGTATTATATCATTCGTTCATAATCATACATTCTCTACGAGCGATTTCAATCTGAAAAGATTCTACAATATTGTGGTCTTTTATCGAAAAACCACTGATTATCAATAGAAATACTTCACATTCTATCACGCGGTCTTCACCATATGTTAAGTGGTGCATGAAATTATGTTAGGGTAGATTCAAAGGCCTTTGTTTTGGGTGGAAATCAAATCCAGTTGATGTTTCATATCGTTGTTTACTGCACATTTGCTATATTTCATTCAATTGACTATACGGGTGATCACAAGTGTTCACTTTCTCTTTCTTTCTTTCATACTCAATGATTGCTGATCGTTCGGCCTCGAATCCTGAAGAAAGGAAACGAGTATCGCGCCACCAGCAATCGAGATCGGAAACTATATTGGCATTCACAATATTAGAGCTCTACGAAAGAAAACTATAATTTAAATAATATATATAAAAACCAGGTAGAGTATCCAGCTGTTGCGAGACGTTTAACATTCGTGCATTCAGAACGTGTTAGAATTCCTGCACATTTCCTCATCGAAAATTATTATAATGAAGAAGGATACGGCTGGGGCAGGACTTCATTCACTGAGAAAAAAGTGCCACGAACACGGTGAAGATTGCCCTAGTGAAAATGAACGTGAATTTGAATCATTGGAATATGAAGAAGATGTTTATTATTCGAATTTGGCAGAAACGCCAAGTTTCGATGATCTCGATGAACTGTGTAGTAATGATGAAGAGGTTGTTATACATTGCTGGAAAGACGCTAATTGTGATTTGGACGAAATATTGGTCAATGATATCGATTTGTCGCATGATCCCACTTTCCAAGGAAACGTCAGCGGGAAAATGAAAAAATTGCGATCCATTCGTCTTATATTCCAACAGTTCTCCCAATCATATTTCAGCAAAATTGAAACTTTCCAACATCGCAAGATTTTTGAACAGTCAACAGGTGGAACTGTTTTTGCGAATTTTATTACTTATTATTTGATTGTTTTTCATTCAATTTTCCAATATGGTTGTTCACAAAATTTCAGAGAAATAACTTTTTTTCATATATTTTATCTTCCTTGTGGCTTATAGGAGAAGATGCCCTACATTCTGGGTCTCTATCCCCTTCCGCGGATAATGCAGCCAATGAGCTGGCCGGACTCTCACTTGAGGAGCAAGAACGTCAGAAGGAAGAGTGGAGATTAGAATTGGCAAAGGTAAAAATGATGCACATTTATTGTAATCGGTATGCCATCTTTCGAGAATAGATATACATGCATACATACATATGTTAACTTATTTGCAGGTCGAAGAAGAGATTCAAACTCTGAGACATGTTTTGGCGAGCAAAGTGAGAGTGTCACAGGAATTGAAGCGAAAATTGGGCATTAGCGTCTGGAAAGATATAACTGAGGACGTGAATCAAGGTCTACGGAACGTGAAGGAAAGCCAAGTGTATGTATTAATTTCTTCCTCAACTTTCGTATGATAATTGTACGGCTATTGACGTATCGCGACGCGATGTTGATGCGATGCAACTTACATCACACAAGAACTCTTATCACTTCGATATATTGTTCATTGTCATCATGAAAACCGTCACTGATGGTAAATGATAGTTATCATCATACATACTTTTTTTTCTTTTTTCATCTTTATTTTTTTCCATTTGATTTTGTTTGGGCATCATTTAGTTATCAAAACATTGGTGATAAACTTGGTCAAATGAAAAGGACTGTCTCCGAAAACAGTTTGTAAGTATTGATAATGACTTCAATTATCATACACGTGTTCTCTTAGCGGTTGACTGATTACTTTATTATTATTATCACCGTAAAATTGTATTTTCATTATGAGTTGCACTGTGTTATAGAAATCTATGCATCATATTCAATTCTTACTTGATTTACTAGGTTTCAGAAAACCGAATCAGTGTGCAAACAAGCTGCTGGTTTGACAACAAGTATTCTTGGTGGTTTTGGCAGTGGTATCACTATGAAAATCGGCCAAATGCGCAATTCTGACAGTTTCCGTTCGCTTGAAGAACGAGTTGGATCTGCATACGAAAATGTCAAGGTCTCATTCATGTTCATTTCACTATTTAATCCAAAATTGACTATTCTTGTAATAGAATTGATAGAACTGATGTTGATTTTGCAGACAAAGGTCGTGCCATCGAGATCTAATTCGACCCAAAGTTTCGACGACGCTCTGCGAGAAGCTGAAGCATTGCGACGTGCATCAGGGGCTCCATCAGTGGCAACCAGCCCTACTATTCCTGAGGAAAAACTTCTTTCATAGAGTACAACTTATCGTCGACCTTCAACAACATTGTGCGATTTGAACAATAATAATACCACTGGAGGACTTGGAATTTGGCTCAACTATCTCATTCTTCATCAATGTCCACATTGTTATATAGCACAGTGCTACAATCATGATTATCAGCGGAAGGTCGGACGAATGGAATTATCAATGATGAGCCATTAACATGCGAACGAGTTTGAACGCATTGTAAACTTGGAATCATTTTCGTGAATAATTACAAACACTGTATGAGGGGATCAAAAAAATTGTACTAATATGAATGAAAATCGTGCATTTGTGTGTGCAAATGGTGGAGTTCGATTGAAAAAGAATGGATATCGTGTCCCCCGACAATACTATTTATACACAAGCCTTGTTAAAGATATATATATATATGCATATCCCCATGCATACACACACTCGATAATTGATCAGTCGGGATCCTAGCCCACCTTCCACTATTATGCCTTCATGACGCATATTCACTTATGTGTATGCATACAGGGATATGTGCTGTATTTGCGGGATCATAGATTCGCATTAATGATAGCACATTACAGTTTCATCGATAATGAAGAGATTAATTCCTGGCTTGCTTAAGGTACATCATAGATACATATATTTATATATGAATATACATATATACATATATGTGAATATATACAAATATATAACTACACATGGAAAGCAATTGGTTTATTTTTTATTTAAATATGCTTCACTCGTACACATTCGCATCTGTATTGTTCTTTGCTATATTCATTACCACACTGTACAATCTCCTTGGTCTTATTGGTAAATAAATTATTTCATTGATAAAAATTTTTTTAAAAAAGCATACAAATTTTTATTAGAACTAGGTACAAAAATAGTAGGTACATTCTCTTTACCTTACCTAAATTATCCCCCCCTCCTCTCCGCCTCCCTAATTCAGATGATTTTACGCACGTCGAAATATGATGATCAGCTCGAGAGTTAATGTTTTAGGTGAATTATTTTCATTTATTGTATTGAGGTTGGTGTCTAAGATACTCCAGATACTGCAAACTCATTATTATCACGTTCATTTAATTCAATGAAATATGATTTCTACTATTTTTAGAATATTTATCAAAAGGATAACTACTGTAATTTCGTATTGGGTAAAATACTGTTCTGACATAAATTGATGGGGATATTAAAGTTCCAAGTAGCAGCATACTTGCATGTCAAGTGATAAGTAAGATCTGCAAACTGTTGGAAATAACAAATAGAAAATTACAAAAAAAAAAGATGAAAAATTAAACACAAAGATTAGAATGTTTAGAGCAGAAGTAAACAAATGGATCTGATTTTCGCGAGTGTCTACATATTATCACTTGATATCGTTTTTCATAAACCATGATGCGACAAGCATTCGACGTGCTTACTAATCATAAATTTACATATATAAATACTTTTCAGCTATCTACAAAAAAAAATAAAATCTCAGCAAAAATTGATTACTTCATGAGTTAACCATGAATTAGAAATAGAAAAAGGCTCTACGAAGTTAGTTCATGTGTAATTACTTAATAAATCAATATCGAATCCGCACGATATTGTGCAACTATCAATTCCACAATAACTGAAATATTGTACATCTGAGTTACAGTCAGCGAGAAGAATGCTCTTCTACTATTTATTTTTTCAGAGTTAAATTCATGAAAAAGGAATAAACTGTAATTTTCGCTCGTGACATAAATATTTCGCGTGAGACACATTAAGTGAATTGGGCCTAATGAGAACAGTATAATATGTAATCATATATCTATGGTAATATATATAGTATATATGTATTACAACCTCGTCAAGATTGCCAGATTATTGCAATAATATTGACAACAACTACGTATCCATTTTACAGAATCATTTATAACAATCCGGGCATTATTTTGTACTATAATGGACCAACATAACACTGTGAAGATTGTCAACATTATTTAAACTCCGACTCAGTCGCTGCATCATTCATATCATCACCCACTCTTCATATCTCACCAAACTGAATTGCTTCGGGCCTCTGAGTATTATAATGTATTATTAACGGCAATATAAGAAAAAATAATATTCAATAATATGAAAAATAATAAAATAGAACAAACAATGAAAACGCGAACACATCTATAAACGTTCATCCGTCATGGTAACTTGTTTAAAGAAAGTTTTTATACCAAAAAATTTATATACATGTTATGTATTTCGACGGTTTCAATCACAATTAGATGCGACATCGTCACGTGTATATGAAAAAACATTTAAAAAAAAGGTCAACATGAGTATTAAATTGGACGGACAGATTTGGTTGATAATTCCAAAACCCCAGCACTTATTTAAATGCTAAAGTGAAAAGTAACTTCTGAACGAGATTTGTGTATAGTGCACGGTACAAATATAACAATACATAATGACACAGACATCTTAAATTAACGAAATGGTCCACTCCTTTTCCTCCAAAGGAGTTACACAAGCCGAATTGATCGCTTCAACAAAATTAATTTGGAAAAACTAATGAAACATTCCAACATTAAGTGGTGTTGATTATTACCGTATCGAATCAAGATATTCAACTATATTGACAGAAGAACTCCATCTAAAAGTACAATTCTGTGTGGAGTACTTGATATTGTATAATTATCTTCATAGTTGTGCACTCCACACTCTATCCACTCTTCGAGTATGTATCTAGATCACAGCTCATGCTACTAATTACTTACATGAGAAATAATGTTTAAAGATAAAAATAAGGAAACCGCGAGCTAGCTTGGGTACATATGGGTATCGTTTACAACAATCAGATGACCTAATAAAATAATTTTGTTATTTTGGAAATTATATCGAATTGGTGTATAGATAGTAAATATTATTGGTTGTAATTGTATCATCATGATAGGAACAACATCTCCCCGTATTATAAACATGTCATAGGCCAATTGTATCTATATATTCTTTCCGGAGTTTGGTTTGGACTCGACCTTCCCTTTGTGAGAATATTCATCGCAACATTCAACGCATACCTACTATTCAATAGCAAAAAAAAAGAATAAGAATGACAATAGATTATATAATTGAGACCATTTTTGTGTTGGACGCATTACAATGTAACGAATAAAAAATTGTCTATGAGAGACTATCTTTATGAATAATCACAAAATGTAATAGAGAGCTTCAACCCAGTACACATTATATGAACATAGCGTAGCGGTGAGACTTGCCCTACAATAACATAGTGCCGTCCACAATCAATGCATGATAATCGTGAAATGAACAATGAACTAGCTTGTAGGACTGCAAACTGCCGTATCTGTAGTATTGTGACTCCCTCTTGCACTACTTGGTGAATTAGTAGACGGACTTGAATTACTGGTTGATGTGGAGCTGGAACAGCTATTTCCGTTACCCACATTGGGTTTTTGTGTGACGTGAGTTTGATAGTGCTTCGCCAAGTGGGCTTTCTGGCGAAAACTTTTGCCACACAATGAACAAGCGAATGGCTTTTCACCAGTATGTGTCCTAATATGGACATTGACACTGTATTTGTCTTTGAAGCCCTTGCTGCAAATACTGCAATAATGGAGTGATCTCTCTTTGCGTTGTACATTACCGCTCGATGAAGCTCCGGATCCGTTGCCCGTATGTGAACCCCCATCGCCGTTTGCAGTTGCAGTAGAACTTACTGACGTGCTATTGGCATTACCACTCGAATTATTGCGGTTATTTTTTCTTGAGTATTTTTTTGTTGCCTTTGTTCCCTGTGATGCCCTTTGCGTAACAACACGTATATGATTGCTCGTTGGCTGATTCTCCTCCGGTCTTGCAGCCGTTTGCTCGATCAAATCTTGTTGCGCAGCAGCAACTACAGTGACAGTTCCGACTTGTCCAAGATCAGCAGGTAATGTTATTGTTCCTAGGCTTCCACTTGTTGGATCCAATGTATACATTACTGTCGTTGTTGCTGAGACATTGCAAACTGGTTCTAGATTACAGTACGATTCCACTACCTCATTAGCAATACTTTTGAGTTTTTCGTAATCACCTGGTCGATACGTTGTAGTTTCTAATTGCGATAAAAGAAGATCCTCTTCGGTGCATGCATGCATTGAATCGTCCTGCTGTTCTTGCTGATGCTGTGATTGCTGCTGCTGTGGTTGTTGCTGCGTTTGCTGATGATCTGCCAGCATTTGACCGCTCGCGGTGCAGCTATTGGTCAGAGTTAGTGCAATCGTTGATGTTTTCGTTGAGGTTGGTAACGTTATTTGAGTAGGCCCTGAATACAATTTACCTTGTAGGGCATTCCTCAAAAGACTCTCCGCTGAGTCACCATTCACATCTTGTAGATGGTTCTGATCCGAGTGTTTCCAATCATTATTATTGTCACCGGTTTGGTTATTCTGACCTCGACATAACTCTTTACTTTCAACAAAACCACTGTCATCAGTGGCATATTGTGAAGTTGGTGTAGTCGCTATTATATGATATCGATCGGTATTTCGTGATGCATCAACTGAATTCTGAACATCGTGAGAGTCTTGATCATTATGAGTGGGCTCCAAACTCAGTATTGCGTCCAAATCAAGATTTGGCCGTAATGACCACGAATCATTAGGAGGTGCGACAGGACTTTTACAACAATCTAAACCGTCCATAGAGTTACCTTCATTGTTGAGTACGGTGAGCGTGTAAATGGCGCCGTCCGTATTTTGTCGGTCATTAGAACTAGCGGCTCGATGAGCATTATCACTATCTGATGTATCGCCACGACTATGAGCATTGGTATGCGTCGACCAGCAATATTTGTTGAGATCCTCCAATAGTATATTACATGTCTGTTGCTCTTTAGTTTCATCAGTGCCCCAATAATCACAATCAGACTGATCCATTGGTATTTGATCATTACTTTGGATGCAGTGAGTGCGTAGACTATGATGATTAAGAGAACCAGTTATGGTTGACACTGGTGGTAGAGCAGTCAGAGTATTATTATTAGTTTCCTTCATAAATGATGATGATGATGATGATGTTGAGTGAATATCCCTGGCATCATGGTCGTCATGTCTTTGCTCTGGCATATAATTTAAACCTCTGCGTGATGATCGATGAAGATAATTTTCCTCATCAGAGATACCACCAGTTGAGCTACAATGGGATGTTGGCAATGGTGGTGAGACGACAAAATCAAAGAAGTCAGTTTTTCCAAGATCATCAGTGCCATCACCCGCACCTGGAGCAAATGCCTCTGTCAAGTCCATATCCTTGAGGCTATCCTTGCGGACGTGTGGCAACACCTGACAATACGCCTTCTTCTTTTGCAACGTTTTCTTTAATACTTCCTCGTCTTCGTGCTCCGATTACAAGTCCTGCTGATCCTTCAAGCGTGTCGGGAATCTTCTCGCCCGATCGCCCACGGCATCCTTGAATCGCCACCGCTGCTATTACTGTATCTGCAACGAGACGAAACGTTCAATGTATCATTACAATTATAAAAAAAAAAGAGAAGAAGTAACGAATATATGAGGAAAAAAGGAAGTCTGGTAAAGAGACAAAGAGAGAGAAGAAGAGAGAGAGAGGTGGAGAAGGCAAGAGAAAGACAGTTCGTTGCATTGTTGATAAACTCAAGGACGACATTCTGTTGATAGTTACAGTGGATACCATTTTTAATATACAGCTGAGAAAACTTTAATACGTCATGTTTAAAAGATTTATAGGACAAAATCTTGGGAGCCAATATCGTTGCTTACAAACCATTGTGTAATTCTTCAACGTTCCTTCTCGACTTCAGCATACAGAAGAAATAAAAAACCGGTTTGGAATATAACCTCGTGAAACCGTTATTGGTCCACTGGGCTGTCTTATCCATGCAGACACGCTTGGACTATCGTTTTTGTTTATTGATTTGTCATCTTTCATTTTGTGCTTGATTTTTTTTATCGTCAACTAATTATCAAATTGTAGAAGAGGAACTTCATTGTGTCTTGCCGATGGCTATAATATAAACGCCTGTATGGCAATTTGTAAATTGACTCGTTCCATAAACATCTTTATATGATAATTTTCAAGTTGATTTTTAGTGTATGCCCCAAGAATAGCGAAGATAAAACCCAATGGAGTTTTGAAGCACGAAGACGAGATTCAACCATAGAAACATATATATGGTATCTCATGTAAAGATATTGATGTAATGTGTACGCCGTGGGAACCTACTGCATTCACGTATAAAATCATTACTGCCCCAAAGTACTGTGTTACCGAAGTTGCGTATGGTAGACATACATATTTATGAAAGAAATAATCCATATATACCGTCACCTTTGATTGGAATTAATCCGTTTAGTAGTTTACATTAATTGGGAACATATTGAAATATATTTATTCGTTAATACGAGATATTGGTCAGTGTGAATACATGATTGATCTTAATATACCTCGATAGCTTCATAACTTCATACATACATACATACATAGATACATACATACATACATTACATTATATGTTTATATATTATAGCTTGATCTAGCGCGCTGTCGTGCTTGCACAACTTTGGTTTCCTACAATCGATCCTCTATAACTTGCACTGTACCATGTTAATACCCAAGCGTATATATTTATATGTGTACATTAGTTGCATGTGTATAAAAAAATATAAATGTATAGACACATGTATGATACACAGGCATGGCGCAAGCAGGAGAGAGAAAGGTATAGAGGACGACGGTAAATGCCACAGCCTTGCGCGCGAGCGCGTGCGACTGAGATCTGGAAATCTCTCGAGGCCCCGGGTGAGTGCGCGGGCACGCGGGCGTTCGCGTTCAAAAGATACCCGGATGTCCGAGCGCGCGTTATTTCTTCTAGCTCAATGCTTCTCGACGTTTTTTTCCCCCTTCTTTTATTTCATTCTCCTTCTCAATCTAAAAAATACGAGGTGACGAACGATGATGCAGAATAATAACGGGACTTGTGTATAGTACATATATTTATCGGTATACAATCATGTACATGTACAGACAGACACGTTGTCACGCTGTTTCACGCTGCTTAACAATTTTTATAATTTCTATAGAAGTTCTTCAAGGTAATCACTTTTTTTTCATTCCCGAAAAAAAATGTATGAAAAGATGGGGGACAGACATTAATGAGGTTTTGGTGCAATTAATTGTCTGCATACAAAATAACAAGCCTAATATATGAGACATATATAGGCATATTGACGCGAGAATATCTCAACAACAGTCCTGATATATCATGTGCGTGTGGCATTGTTAATAAAACTACCGGTTGCGTGTGGAGACGATGCTCGCGCGCGCATAATAAAAACGATCATGCCGAAAATAATAATCCGGAATATGGTCAACTCAGTCACTCTCTCAGAAAGCCGTTGCCTGAGGTATCATTTAATGAGCCACCAAAGTAAGAAAAACTGTGTCCGAGAATATCCACGTTCGGTTATGGACCAGCCGAAAATTTTAATGGGACGATTGAGAAAGAGAAACAGTGTGGAAAAAGGGAATAAAACAAAATATGAAGAAGCCGGCCTTAGTATACATGTTGATTCACAATACATATGTGTGGAAAATTGGCAAAATACTATTTTTATTTAACATATATAAAAATGGCCTCTATGGAGAAAATGACGTACATATAGGCGCAGATAAATATGTGATGATCAGGCGTGCGCAATTTTTAACAAGGCTCTACATTATCGATATCATGATGAGTGTAATTGTGATGTAAATGCGAATAGCTACATAAACATATAATGCGTATATACACATATGTATAACTATAAATATTTTAAATAAAAGCGGTACTCTAATGAGCGATGAGAATAAACACTCAGATATATGAGAGAAACAGATGCAGACCAGATGAGGAGATAAATTTATGCCTTTATGAGCCTCAATGATGAGTGGCTGGGCAGCTTTATTACTTCATTTGCACGAATAATAACAGCCCTCTTTCCCCCTGTGCCGCTCCTCATTTTATTCCACCTTGGTCTCGATTTGCCATCGGAATACCATATACTCCCATCGGTCATCCCGAATTATCACAGATATACAATTTCTCATCTTGTGATTAGACATTATCAAAAAATTTAATGTATCAATTATAAACAATATATGAGCAAATACCGAAACACTCATAGAAGTGTGTCAAGATCCTGAGAGCTAATCGAACAAGCAACATGGAAGTAATAGGTTCTTGGTTATCAGCATGTAAGATAATTTTGATACTTTTATTTGTGATCTCGAAAGGGTATTACTATCGATGAGAACAATCATGGTGACTATACAACTCTGCCTTGACCCACTGGAATCAACATTCATGTATATATACATATACATCACACTTTCTCTATAATCAGATGCACCGTATGCGCATATGAAACGGTTGATGGTTGACTTCGGATATGATCTCAATCAAAATTATCAACCAATCATTATATTATTATTCATTTTCGTTTCGCGGTTAGTGAGAGGAAAAAGTGAAATATTGGATTCATGGCATTTTCATAGGAACTTTCTGAGAAATTTGGAATTATTATGCATCGTGGAGAATGAGAGAATCCTTGTACATATACATGTAATTGAGAAAAATTGTTAAATCGTACAAATTAAAATTGATTAAATATTTATGTCGTTATTACAACGAGGACTCGATTATGCGATTATTCGGCAACGAATACATCATTCTGCGTACTCAATGGCAGTCATGGACAGTGTCGAAGAAGGATATTATCTGCCAATCATTATCTGAAATTGAAGCTGGGACCAACATGATGGACGCGCTATCAACATCATATATATATATATACTTGTGCTGTTGGTGTGCAGTTTACGAGATAACGAGAGAGTAATAGTCGTCAAGTCATGTTTGATGATTGCGATGAAACTGCAAGCTGGCCGAATCGCACCAACAAATTGTATGTATGTATGCATACATTTGTATAAATAATATACAAATTTGTCATTATCTATGTATGCATCTAATAATGTTTTATTGCAACGAAATACGTTTGTGAAAATAAAAGTGCGAGCTAATGCTTTGTAGAAAGTGTTACAGATGTTGATTTTTACTTTCTTCGAATTAAAATTTATAATTTACACATATTTTTTAGAAAATTCTTTATACGTATAGATATTGCGTGTTGGGTATTTTTGATACAGCACTGGACTCGTTTATCCATGAATATAATGGTTTATACATATATTTATATGGGATGTTGTGAAAAAACAACAAAGTACGCATCGACATAGATGTACTGGGGAGATATCTTTCAGTATAAGCACCTTTTTTACCGGTTCCCTGTCGCCGTCAATGACTCACTCTTCGATAGATGTTTGACAGAAAAATACGACATACGAAAACAGCGCTTGATATGCACGTTACACATGAGGAAAGAAGAAGGAAACGCGGATGAACTGTTCTACTTGACTCGTTATTCATCAATTAATTAACGAATTAACGGAACGTTATAACGGTGGCTAAGTAAAATGCTTTATTTGTCGGTAAGTAGGACGAAAGAGCTGCTCAGCGCCCGAGTTCTTCGGTCGGTCGACCGCCATCAGACGCCCACGTGAAGGCCGTTCTCTTTTCTATTTTCGTACACAAATTTCCATTCGATAGATACATATTTATACGTCAATCGTCTTATTTCTCTTTTTTATGGTCTCCACATAATATTTAACGCCCAATTTGAGTGTGCATGTAAACATATACTTATATAGAAACAGGTTTGACGAGAAATGGTAAATTACCATGGAATATTTGAGGAAAAAATTAAAATAAAGAAAATACGGGGCAGTGTGCGGGTCTTTCAGGATCGGCCACGCCTCGTCGTCGACCAATTTATATTCTCAAACATATGGCTATTATGCAATAAGTACAACTCAAACACGTTCTATATATGTATATATACACTCACATGAAATATCGTAATTTACGATTGAATTTTGCCCTTTACGTAGTTTCTTTTATCTCATATTAATGCCGTTATCATTATTCAATATGACAAATACACACGCAAATATTGATATAGAATACTTTTTATTTATAGAAATTAACTGTTGATTAATAAAGATTTGTTTCGATTATTGATACTCCTTCTATGATTGATTCGACAAAAAAATAGAAGCGAAGTCAAGTTTATTTTTCATGCAGTTAATCACATGAAATTGTGAATGCATTTCATTGACTTTGCGTATACTCTCATACATACAATCAAACTGTCAAGGTATTTACAGTCGATAGTTGATAATGTTGCATGGGGGTTCTCACTGGGGGTTTCGTAAGTTAACATCAACAGCACAGTCGAATATTGCCTAGAGATATTTATATATGCGCGTCGTATGTACCAATAGTCTCACTAGTGTGAGTCAATGCGTGTACGCAAGTATTATATGTTTATAATTCCACGATTATAACATTATAAATAAAATGTGCTTGTATTGACGTCTTTATGCATGTCGTTAGCATCCCAAAAGTGCCACCATCAACCTAGGATATGGCGTTACTTACTATATACAACTTTTGACGTACACTAGTTTGTCATAACTTGTATTTTACTTTCACACTAGAGATAGAGAAGTTTGTGCGTCATTCTAAATTTATCAACCATACACATTAGTGGTTAATTTTATATATTGTTTTATTAACACAAATCACAATTACTTTATGTAATCATCTACTTGCAAATTGAATAATTTCAATACATATACGGTATTAAACACAATATTGTTGATGTTTCCCCTTTTTTTTTATTGCAAACGTTATTCTCACGACCATAATTAACTAGCCATCAATGCAAATAAATGCGCACCCACTGCACCATTTGTATTTTAATTGTTCATTACACATACAATATGTGTATAAACAAATACGTATGAGTACGTCATGCAAAACCATTCGTATAGCAACTGTTTCAGCCCGGACATACTTTTTACTCTGGTTTTATGACTCTCAGAAATAATCATGACGGACTTTGTTGCGCAACTACTTCGTAAAAATGATCCATTGCCGCGGTTAAAATTTATGTACAACTATAACAATAAGCTATTGTCATTGCATTACTTTTTTTTGCGTACTCGTCTGACTATATATAATGAATGTATATCGTTATGGTATCGGTATTTCTCGTGTACCTGCATATTTCTAAACTGCCGTGTTATATACTAAAGTTTTTATTCCAATACTCATATAATATTTTCGCAAACTGTAGCATCAATATATAAGTAGATTTGAAAATTGTTCGGAAACTGTCGAAATCGAGATTGAATTTTTGGAAGAAACGGGGAACCGCGATAATAAATTGATGAATGGTGCAATAGAATATCATGTGACATGAACGATGGAGACATGATCATATTCGTCCATCTGTGTATGTATATATATTGCTCATGCCTTCATTGAAATCACTGACATTTCTGTAGTACTATTCAACTCGTATAATGTGCCTAGAATATATCAATTAACGAAAATACGAGCAATAATCGGGAAGCTGATACTTCTAACATTCATGTACAAGAGATTTAGCGCATTACGATTCATGTACATCACAATTTTTCCTTATAGATAAACATATTCCTGGGAATGCCATTCATGAATATATACATGTTTATATATGTATATGTATAGAAAGCGATGAAATTCATTGGGATCGAGCCATAAATACAAAAATATGTCCCTTTGTTCAGAAAATCGTATTTTCCCCGCGCGATACGTTGACTTTAATATGTTTTAAAAAAAGAAAAGAAGAATAGCAGGCATTAGTTCGTAGTGGAATCATCGGCCTGGCACGCGTCCCAGTGGCTGTATCTATACATATATACATCTATGAAAGAATGTTATTCACCAGTGCGACACGTTTGGCGTAGGATAAACTGCCTCATAGACGTCAATTGAATTGCGTCCCTGTATATGCACACGCGTGCACGTGGAATCGTTGCAATTGTTGCACTTGAAAGTAATATTTCCTGAGATGTCAATGGATATACCCAACCTTACTTTGAACATAGAACTACCAGCGAAAGAATCGCGCGTGCACAACACACATGACTAGCAATGGTTTCTGATGCAGATCCCTCCATATCCTCGATGTAATTCTGATTTGCATGTGCCCCATAATATGCATTTAAAAAAGATGAGAAACTATAAAGGGGGCCTTTCATATATAACGCTTGCACGATCTGTTATATGCGGTTAGTTCGCTCTGTACTGTTGTTAATTGTGCATTAAACATTCAGCGGTTCATCTGATGATTGTGCGTATACATATAAAGATAACTTTAAACATTTGTAATCACAGAATTTCTCTTCGGCCGCACTAACGCGCTTATAACAGCTACGAGCTTACCCCATCAACATTCTCAAATACGAATGTATATGCATACCATTTGTCAATTTGTAATCAATTTCTATAGCGAAAATCCTCAAATTTATATCTTTATATACATATATACACTATTTACTACTCCTTTATACGTTGCATATGCGCGTGTATATGTATAGAACTTTGCAACGGAAAGTGAAATTCACCGCGGCCTATACAATGAACTGTAGTGTTTGTTCCAGCGAATTAAATATTACCTTGAGGCCCGATCGTGGTATACACACAAGAGAAAAAATTTCAACGTCAATAATAGTATACTGGCATGGAGTATCAGTGTAATTCTTTCGTAAGCTTCTATTTAATATTTTATAGTGGGCCTTTAAATCCCAACGTTCCAACCAAACATTCACTATAAAAAATATCGATAAATTTGTATGCCATGTTTAACTATATTGGGATGTTGACGACACATGCGAGAAATGATGGATTTGTAAAAAATGAGAAAAAGAAAAGAAATGAATATGCTTGTAATAAAATGGAACGAAGGAATAATTCTTGCGTGAATCAAGAATAACATTCAAATATCAGCAAATAGGAGTGTTGCAAATCGTGATCGAAATATCCCTCGCGGGTGTAGTTTCAATTCTCGTGGAATTTTCTTTTAACTCAGGCAAAGTTACTGTCGTTAACGGTGTTGCCTTTCCGTGTCTCGTTTCTTTTTATTTATTCCAAGCCTCTATGTGCGTAGATATATATATATATATATATGTATAGCTGTTCCTGCACCAATGTCTTCTCGAGCGCCGAACTAAATACCGCAATGAAACTGATGGGATTCGTATTCGAGACGGCATAAGCATGTACCTACAATACTTCTCACTCTTTATTCCTTGAGACGTCGTCCAGGGAAGTAGAAAATAGCAGGAAGTCGACCGATACCATGGCCAAAACAAAGGAAACTACCAAACAACAGAGATATACATCTTCGAACCGTGGGATCGGCATATACCCGGCCAACCCTGACACCGATATACGAACACCACAACGTAGTGGCATTATCATTCAATCGTGGGCATAAAACAATAAAAAAACCTGTACAAAACACCTTTTTTTTTATTATTTAAGATGCGTTTCAGACAAAAACTACCATAACGGGAAATAATTTTTATACATTTTCATTCTCCTATTTGTAAAATAGTAAGAAAGAAATTGAGTGGAGTTTCTTTGGAGTATACACTTTAATGCGCCAATTTTCTAATCTCCTCGAGTGCCGGTGAAGATTTACGAATGACGTTGTAAATATCTACACATATAATTTCAAATATATGTATCTATATGTATATATGGATGGGAGATGCGGGTTTGAAGTGACCCTGTTACGTGCAGACGCGCATGCAAGATAATTATTTACAGTATGGACTCTTCAGCCCGGGCGTCGATGATATTAAAACGTAACGCAGGCACATCTCTCACTCCTTCACTCCTACTCCTGCTTTCCCTCTCTTTCTATTATATGTGTACACATATAAACTTAAATAGACATACAGGTTTGTATACATTTATTAACTTGACTATGATTGTCGATGATAATTAATGCTATATTGCATGTGGTGGTCGCGGACGCTGATCATCAGGAATTTTTACTAATTAGAATGTTTTCTTTAGTATCTGCGAAAGCTTCATTGCAACATCACGCACCTCTATGATATATATATAAATATATACATCCAAGTTCAATATGATATTCATTGGCTCGATATTTCTACTATTAATCTCTTCATATGCATCAATTGCAGCATTTATATATATGTATATATATATATATATATATATGTATTTGAACGACGCAACCCCGCTGTGGCAATTATCGGTCGTTGGTCCAGAGAGATCGATTGATCTCACGTTTGGATGCTGCTCTATCTTGTTGAAATTGTGCAATCGACTCGGAGAAACTAGATCTCCCGACGAGTCAAGAACGAAAGAAAGGGAGACAAATCGAACACATACATAAGAGGGGGCATTGAGAGACCAGGGGCGACAGTGAGACCAATCATACTAATGATGAATCCAATGCTGAACAGGCTTTTTGTATCGATTACATTCGTAGAATAATCCAATCATTATTGTGCAAGTCCCACAAATTTTTTTTTTTTACATGAGTACATGCGATGGACAAAGCAAAATATAGAATAAATACAATGGATGGATTATAATATACTGCACAACTTTACGGTAACGAAACACATCGATATTTTTTTTATGGGTACGAATATGTATTTGTAAATATTACTATCGTCGAAAGAAAGGAAACTGCGCACTTAACGTTCAACTGTTTTTTTATCTGCAGATATAATACAAATGTCTATAGATGCGATGAAAATATTGCAGGCGTTCCATTATTGTCTGCTACATAGATCTTTGCATTTATTACATCATGAGAATATTTACAATTAGAGCGAAACAGAAAAAAACGACTTCCTAGATCCGCAACATGGATACCCCGCATTGGTACCTGTCATCACAAATATATCCAGCATATATATATATATATATATGCACTTAAATATATACTCTGCGCGGATTTATTTTCGCAATAAAGTACATTCATTTTCTGCTCAACTAAATCAACATTGAACCAAATTAATTACCCAGCGTCCGATATTGGCACATGCATATTTCATTTCTTCCCTTACATAATACAATATTAACGCGTATAATCGGATATCTTTTTATTCAATTCATCTGAACGTAATACTCATGCAGAAATGGATATAAATATATGTTTACACGCGATACACGTAATGAAGAGGTCCAAAGTAAAGATCATAAAAGTAACACAGAGTCCCTTGGTGGTGTATATATTCCCGAATGTCAAAACAATTCAAACATATAGAGATTACTTGAAAATCAGTGTAGCTGGATTGCACGGGAAATGGAATATATTTTATATATTTTCACAAAAGTATTATTACAGATCATGTGGACATGTGTGATTCCCGATCACTGATACTGTCAGACAATACCAATGAATATTTGCAAAAGTTGAAAATACAAACTCAAAGAGAACGAACATGAGCATATAAACAAAAAAGATAATAATGAAAGACACGGGTTCAAAGCACGTCAGTGATACTCCACGTGTGTCACGTTTCTCTAACGGTTTCACGTTGCTTCACGAAGCGTAGACGAGTTTACGTCCTTTTCAAAATAAGTATATATATTCATTTTTTCATATATATTATGAATACTAACCTTTATGAATTAAAACAAGAATAGCGGCGCTCGAACTTCCTGCTGAAATTCAATAACAATTTTAGTTTTGTCCAATTTATTGTTCACTTGTATTTTTTTTCAGGATAATTTCGCGCAAACATCAGACGAATCATTGATGCGTGTGTCACAAATCGCAGAACTGATTAGTTCATCAACATCTTACGTTTTTGTTCACTTGTAACACTTCGAATTAATGCAAGAGTGGAAAAAAATAAATTGGCGATAATAATGAAGAACTGTAGAGATACATGAACATGACTGTGAAACTATTCATATGGGGAAAGTTGTATATAAGCAACGCACTCAAATTATGCGAAAAAGAGAAGAAATATTAAAAGTTTATCGATGTGTCTTTGCGTCAACACTAATCATCATCATCATCAATAGCAGCTTCATTTTCATCATCGTCATCATCATCTTCATCATCACATCTATATGGACTTGTCCGGGACGATGCACACCGATGAACCCGGAAAGCACGAGGCGGAACCGTAAGGAAGAAGGAGAGGACTAAAAGAGACGAAGAAGAAAAAAAAGAGAAAAAAATAATATGGTGGTATAACAGTGAGCAGGGGAAGTGAGGGAAGTCAAGGAAGCATAGGGAGATGTGGCAGGGGAGTCAAGGAGTGAGAGAGCAGTGAAACCTTAACGAAGGCACGTAATGATGCGATGGTCTCGAATGAGATTGGTCGAGGCGCCACGTATATGAGCAACTCGCGCCATCAACACAACACGCGCTTCAATTCCTAACAGATGTTGATGGAATGATGACATTCAAACAAAGATGTGATATTTCACTTTTCATGTATTGACATTAAAATGATGAAAATAAATAAATAAATAAATAAATAAATAGAAATAGTCAAGTCACTTAATGAGCACCCACATTGAAATATGTCAGTTCTACGTGAATCCCATGGAAATGTATGTATTGTTGTTACAAACCACTGAACACTGTAAAAAGGTAAAAATTATACGGAACCTCGCACTTGTCAATATTGTTCATTCACTGTAAACATAAAATATTCACAGGAAATGTATTCACATCACAACTTCTTCACTTTCCTTCGAGTAGTTTGACATTTAACTGAGGTAACAACACTGAATCACCACGGAGTATATATAAGTAACCACGGTGCATTACACTTTCAAGCTGGTGTTTAGCTTTCATATTACGAATTATAGGAATAATGAAAATAAGGGCAGAAATGATGTATAATTTATTTTTCGCATATAATATTGAAATGTGACACAAAGATATGAACAATATGCGTATAATTGTTGCGTGGAAGTTGCAGAGTGGTTACGGAGCAGTGTATTAGAGCGGTTTCGGAGTGGAATATATATGGCTGTGACGAGGTGGCCCAGGCCACTACTGCCGCAATGATCTCTCGAGGTGCTCTCGCCTAGAGTGCCGGCCTATGGCGTGCACCGGCCGCCACAATATTACGGTATAAATCGAAAGAGTATCCAAGGCGGGTTTTGTGGATGGCAGCACACAGCACACACGGCGTAAAGTGTACTGCGCTTGTGTGTGCCGTGCGCGAGAGTCAGAGCGACAAGTCCGGCATGGCTTCGCACCGAGCTAGGTAGGTAGGTAGGTAGGTAGGTAGGTATGTATTTAGCCTCCGGCAACGCACAGGCATAGCGGTACTTCTTATCCCCTTCCTTTCATCCCGCCAACTCCTTCTCCTTCGTTTGTATATCTCCATGGCTGTAAGTTCCCCGCTGATATATCTTCGCGCTCGTTTTTTCCTCGCTATACCACCACTTCACATTATATTATACTATATACCAATTCGTAAGACGCTGCTCGCAGTGAAAACCCGTCTGCATATACATATATATGTGAGTGTAAATTTGATCTCTATGAAGTTTTGTACGTTGTATGTATATTTATATGGATATATAAGTGTATGCCTATATAGTTATCATTTTTCATTTGGCTGTATAACATGCTGCAGGATACACCAAGGACGTAGAGTAAGAACTCATGGTGCATGGAGAATTCGATGCCGGACTACGTGCTCTCTCTTTCTCATTCTTTGCAGTGCCTATGTGTATCTGACTCTATGCATCTATTCATGCCTGTGTGGGGAGTTCGATGAGGGGACACAGCATGTTAATATATACGTATATATATCTATAAATTCAATTTTTTTTCCACAGAAAAGCCTAATATATTTTGAGATGCGGTAAAAGTGCACTTCAAAGGAGTCAATCAAACTTTATAAATGATATTCTCATTGTTATTTCATATATTTGATTTCTAAAACGTACTTCTTTATCATCGACTGTGAATTGAATGAAATGAAGACGAAGCGGAATAACACTAAGCAAGTTCAGCGCCATAAACACAATGAAATAGCTGTGAAATCGTCAAATCTGATGAATTATTTTTAGATGCATAAGCATTCAAATATGAATATTGTCTTTATCAGTATCTACAATTAGCAGTCATTTTTTCTTTCGTATTTTGTCATATGCCAAGCTTCTGTGGAAAAATTTACTCATAAAGTAATGCTCGAGTAATATATGCTATTCAGTTCAGTGAAAACTGCTGTTCCATACTTAATATATATTTTGTATGTGTTCTCTCATTGATATACAATCTAAGAATGTATATTAGAATATATAAAGAATGGTAAAAAGTATAGTTGGAATTAAATTTATGATTATTTATTCATGCTTTTCGATCCCACGATTTTTCATCTATATATAATTCCATGATATGAACATATAGATCTACAGATCAGGAGTATAATGATAACGTGATATATCCTCAATATGAGTGTTCATGACATTTAACTTTTACAATAATATATCCATCTATTTTACTCATCTATGTGTAACTCTAATGCATCAGAATAATTACATATTATAATTGCTCCATTCGCCTAACTTTGATACAATTCTATACATGGTATGAATATATTTTAACTACTACACGCGGTGTCTCCCGAGTCAACTCGTCAGCCAACTTCGCTTTCTTTTTCCACTAGCAATATACAAAGGTATAGCTGCAAGTAAATAGTAATATAGAAGATCGCAGCGTTTAATAGAGAGAGAATGTGGGAAAGAGAAGAAATGAAAGGGGAGAAGGGAGAGTCAGTGCAACTGAAATCACGTGGTTGTGCACGCGGCACAAAGAAATATACAAAATAAATAAAGAAAAACAATTTAAAATGATATATATAGTTAAATAATTTTATTCCTGTACATAACGAGTTTTTCTAAATTTCAACAAATATATGCATATTGCGTATACAGAAGTTACTATGTTATACATGTATATTTAATGTATGAGTATGTGAATAAAACTTCAGTTCAGAGTCATGAGGTGTCAAGGAGTGTGAAAAGATTTAAAAGAACAGAAAATCGGAAGAAAATGAAGTGCACAAGAAAGACAAATATTGAATTGAAAAGGGAGGTAGAGGGGATACGTATTGAGGGTGAGGGCGCAGAGAGTCCATCGACACTTGTATGGTGGCCGAAACTCGTCGGGGATCAGCGAAGCGAGAAATTCCGTGGGCGCTCGGTGTGATGCAGTTGAGAGCGAGCGAGAGAAAAATTGAGGGAGGGATAAAGGGGGTTCCGGTGTGGTTGTGCGCGCGCGCGGGCAACAGGTGAAGTCCGTGAGTCCGCTATATGTTGTGTATCATATATATATATACTATCAACTCGCGGCTCGGGATAGAGCGTTCAGCCAATCAGCTAGCGAGACCTACATACACCCCAACTACACCCCACCATTCTCTTGATGCTGTCGGGAGATCAGCAACTATGCAACTATTCACTAGAGTTCCAGTACCGTTAGCTCGAATATGTTTATCACTCAACAGGAACTTTAGTCGAGTCGAGTATTGAGTGTAGGTTGCACGCGGCAACGAATAGAACGCTACACGAGGTAATACAACAGTGTAGCATCACACACACACATACATATATATATATATACCATAAATGGGTTGCTAGGTATTCAAGAAAAACTTCTACACCGTGCTAGTTTGATTCAAAAAATTTTTTTTCTTCAAGCCAACCATTAAATCATGTCGCTTTTTTTGTTGAATCATCCTGACTTATTTATATGGCTTTATACATTAGTATAATTACTCATGTACCTCCGTGATGAATTTCCCTTTTCATTTGCTTGCATAATTATTAATTGATTATTTTTCATTTTTCTTCAGACTTCATTTTTCAGATATAAAAAAAAATTGATTCACAGATTTGTCGAAACATTAAAGATACATTCATCGGCGTTTCATTGTTTCTCAATACCACTCCGTAGTTCAAACCTACGCATGATGCTATTATTATCATCATAATTTTTATTATTGTTATATATTTATATGAATATATATATGTATATATATATATATATGTATTGATGGATATGCGGTTAAGCTGTATGTGGTAACAGACATCGAAGTTTAGACACCTCCCTGCGTGTACTTGCTCGCGGGACTCGATCTCAAGATTTATTAGCACTCATTTACTGCAGTGCGGGCGTAGGAAGATGTATATATATGTATGCAAAGAAGTCAATTTGCCTGAGGCGACTGAAAACATTTGATCATCATTGATCATATAATAGCCGTGGTTTCTTCAGCGAGAGAACGAATACTGTACATACATATATGCATGGTATAAAAATTCACATGTGATAATGGCGCCCCATATATATATATGGTAGATTTATTATGTGATTGTCCAGTTCGTTGTCGTGTTGAAACTTATTATTCAAAAATAATATAGACACGTGTGTATCCATATATAATATATACATATGTATATATAGATATAATGAGCCGCATCTCAATTACGCGCTACTCGAGATGGCCAACGCGGATAAACTTGCATCTCGCAGCTGATCACTTCTATAATGCTTGTGTGTTTGGCTTGCTATAAATCCAGAGCGGTCTATCCGATATATCTTCGGGTATATAAATAATCTATCCGAGTCAGTTGCAAAATATCTATTAAGTGTACAGTATGCGGCATGTAATAAATGTTTACTATATACGTATATGTACAAAGTATGAAACAATGTAGAGCGTAAATGAATTATATATATATGACTTTTCATTCGTGATGCGAATAGTTTTTTTTTTCACTTGCAAAGTAAACGAACTCTGTTTCACATAAACAAAATTTAATTGAAATACAGAACAATCAGTTTTAAGACTACTATTAACGATGTCGTGAAATACTTGTAAGCGATTTAAATGTTTCAAGGGTGTGGCAAGGTTGTTTGTACGCGTGCATATAGGGTGACAAGAGACTCTGTGCAAATAATACGAACACGTAAACATGCGTGTGAGTGTATGGGTTATTGCCCTACCGATACAAAAATTCATGGCTTCCACTACACTTGTCAGGCTTTGTTGATAAATCCTGCTGCACAAACCGTCCATTTCACATATTCTGCTTATATTTGGTATGCCTACACACACTATATATATATATATTCATGTTGAAATATCCGTGCGACTGAACAGTGTCCACATCAACCACCTCTTGCGATTGAAAGTTTCGCCAATAACACAAATAAATATGCACGATTGTTTTTATTCCTTTTCTCTTTTCTGCCCGCGATTTAACAATCTCGCTCATGTATGTATAAATTTATGTGTAGCCGCACGATTAATTTGTGTGTTGCCAGGTGTGTACTGAATTTAATAAAGCAATCTGGAGATGATTATTCATTGGTCGGCCGAGTCCAATCATGTCAGTGATAAATTATCAAGTATGTATGGATAGGCAGAGTGAGCAATTTCTTGTGAATGGTAGGTTACAAAAAAAATATTAATGCGATGATGATGTCGGAACAATGATTGAGAATAGAAAAAAAGTGAAAAAGGTTCCTATGGAAGATATCTGCATGTTTTACAGCCATTGAATATTCGCTCTACAACTTGTGAATCTCAGTTATATTTGATGTGTGTATATCAAATATAACATAATAGGAAAGGCGAAGCGTGTGTAGCACGCACTGTGCGAGAACCGCAAATGCTCTTTTTTTCTTGTCTCATTTCTGTGTACATATTCGTGAAGGTATGCATGTATTGATGTATATACAGTAATGTCGGAATGCTCATCATCGTGAGTAACACTCATCTCCACCTAATCTGTATCTAATCGTTTTCTGGGGCTGTGTTAACCTAGAACCCGACCGCGACTCAGGTAATATTGCCGCACAGCGGTGCCATAAGCGTAAAGTAACACGCAGCAAAAATGGTTAGTTTCGCCCGTTTAAAATGTCATGGGTGCGCGCTACTCGCGCCAATAACAATTCCAGCAGAAATGACTCGAGCACATATATATATATACATATCCACGAGCAAGCAGTTTGCGATGCGAGAATATATAATAATACATGACGAGTACTGGAACATGATGATTGCAGATACGAGAAGTCGTCTCGACACAAACGTACGCGCACATATTTAGCTTCACGTGTGCTTCAACCTCTCTGGAGCGTGGGCGAAGTTGACAACTCTCGTTGTTGCTCGACACATCGCTGCATATGCGCTTTATCCTTAGTATATCAGCGGCTTTTTTTTACTTTCTTGAATCTTCTCTCCTTCCTGACTGTTCGCGCACATTCGCGGATCGTTGCATTAGTCAATTCTATCACAATAATAATAATAATAATATAGTAATGAATATTTCTTCATGTATAGAATAGAATGAATAGTTGCATCGATATGGAGCCTTTACTATAGGATCATCAAATCGTTATGAATGGAGTTAACACGTAGAAAGCCATTGAGAATATTATGAATGTTTATATCTCTAAATGTGATAGCAATATGAACAGAATGATAAATTAATGAAATTGGTTGAGATTAGAGGTAAGCATACAATTTCCCATATTCACTATCATCTGATGACTTGTAGTGATGTTTAGTAAGTACATTTTCATAAGAAGGAATAGTGAATTTCGATTGTTCTTTTTTCATGACCCTCATTTCTACTCGAACGATGAACATTCGTCCAAGAATAACGATGCATATATAATGATAATATTTTCTTTTGAGGTAAAAATTTCACGAAAAAAATCCTATTCAATTCACTATTTCTCCATAGGAAATTTTTTTTTATATCTAATACGATGTACAACGCGTTTACAATAGGAGCTTAACACGCGGCGCGGCGCATTTCTCGCAGTCGTCGAGTGTATAGCACCATTGTTGTAATCTACGACCGCGCCGGTTTACCATTTAAGACTATCGTCACGCCGTGGAGAGCACGTTATACGACGATCACGACCCCATCGCTCGACACAATTAGAAGTGCTTGAAAACAGAGGTATATATATCCAATCGTTGTTGCTATATGTAATAAATGCACCGATATGTGTATATGTGTATAGGAGGGAATATAAGATGTAGACGTGGTTATTACACACATCAATATAATCGCATCAGTGAGCATTCATAGAATATAATGCTTTTTTTTTGCAGAAATGAAATTGCTTCTCTTGTCTAGAAATGACAGTTTCGATGAAACAGCAACAAAGGAACAAAGATGGCAATAGATTAGATGAGATGAAACGAAATGAAATAAATCTTTTCAGTTACGGTTAAATGCACGAATACAAGTGACTATCAAATACACTTAAGAATGTCGATACTGGAGTTTCTGGGACGATATTCATGCGGAGATATAACAATATCAAACCATTAAAAGATTTTTCATCTCCAAATAGAACAAATAATATAACAAGAAATCAAAGAGTTAGACGAATCTTCCGGTCACACAGTAGTACATGTATATATCAAACGCCAGTTTGTTTAATATCTTAATTAACTTGAAGGAAAGCGCAGGTGGAGTTTTTTTTTCATTCTTTAAAAAAATTGAATACAGAATCACATGGACAATCGTAAATGAGATATGTATTTGTATACCGGATATGCCATTTATTCACATTCGCTAATTAGCAATCTATAGAAGGGATGCGTATATAGATTTTATTGTATATATGTAACGACTATGAATATGTACCAATACGAGCATCTATATTCACATGTTGACAGATAGATTTGCGGTTGGTGGTTGGATTTGCAATTTTATCTGGTGACAATTGTCTTTCTTCATCACCACATTGCGCATTATTGTAAAGATCTCAGCATCCGATAATCTTTCATCAATTTACTAACATCATAAGATGGAATTCTTTGACCACATATGATATATATATATATATACACAGCTACAACACTGTATGCATTTTATATATAGTATACATACTTATTTTCAGTAGTGAACAGTCGTATTATAATTACTCTTTATATTGACTTGTATTGATATATATTTGAATGCAAAAAATTATGAGAAGAATTCTTGATGGGGTAGTGATGGCAAAAGGTAGCGTAGATTAATCGAGATGAAATTGATTACTCATTGGTCACGGTGCACATCGGAGGCTTTCGGAGTACATAGCTTTCTTTTATACTTTCAGCACGTATTCCAATATTTTTATAATTGTGGGACGTTCACATTTTGAATAGCTCGCGCAACCAGGTAGAAGAGTAGTCTCCTTATGAACATCAATGTATATACATGTATATTTATATGTTGTATGAATATGTTTAAGTCGCTTTACCTGAGTGCGCGTTCACCTTTATGCGCGTGTATATATAATACGGGTGTGGTATTTTTTTTTTCCGGCGTCGTTCCCGAGACCTACTTAAAAGATCGGCGTCTCTCGAAGAACGAGTGAACCGCTGGAGCCGCTCCTTTGGTCGGGTCGCCTCTCCGCTCCTCCAGCATCGGCCAAGAACTCTCGGGCGCGGGTGCTCACGGTGCAACTCCCTTGTTTTCTATTACACATGAATATGTGTGTATGCACCGCGCACATTCGCGCTCGCGCCAACGTGTGGGTATTTAACTGTGCGCTCTTGTCGTTGTTGACTATAATTGATTGTACACATGCACCACTACACCCTGACTTGAGAGTTGATTTATTTGTTGCTATCTATGTTCATCATCCACTAGCTCAAACACAACCACAATGAGTAAATCCTCCTCTTTTTTTTTTCCCCGACGTTGTCATTTGTTTTTTGTAACTCATGTCCCCATCTCAAAATACTTCATATTGATGTTCCGCTGTTTCAATAGCATTTCTCAAATTATTTTATTTATATTATTGTTCTTCGGTGATAATTGAAGATTGTATCACCGATTTATGTTGACTTAGCCAATGGGAATCCACACCTCCTACGTCCTGTAAATGACCACACCCTTTCCATTCATTGCTATGGAACTCATGACAGAACTAAACTGCAGTTTTACCTAAAGTAAATTTGCTAACTTCAAGTCAAGTTTCATATCAATTCATGTTGTAGTGGAATGTTTCTCGTGCGCGTCTACCTTGTGTCGACAGTTCTGATATGACATTGATCACGAAATACTCAGCAGCCTTGATGTTCGACACCTCCATACTGCAATGTATTCATGATTTGGGTATGCTGGACACTCTTGAAGGCGATAATTCTCGTACCTGCACTTACTCATTCCATTTATTTTTCTCTTCCAAAATTCATTTCCAAATCTTCGATCAAAGCTTGGTAACTACAAATGACATATTGAATATTGCGGTCCTATGTCGATTGGTAGCCGTAAGTACTGTATGTACATTGTTAAACATATAACTAATTATATATAGTGTCATAAAGATATATACTCATAGTTCGTGACTTCATACATATGAGAATATTTTACTCGAGTGTCCAGCTCTCTCGTAGTCATTGATACCCATACGCTTTGACTCTTATGTATTTATGTAGATATATATGTAGGAGACCTATAAATGTATGTTTGTCTGTATGTACACATACCATTCATCTACAAGGAATTATATGCATTAAAGCCGTACACGTTAAATATCTTTCAATCCTATGAAGGCCGTCCGCCTTGAATCATGCTGCTTGATTTTTTACATACCAACATGCATGAATTCGCGATGTAACTATATATGTGTGTACAAAAATGTGCATGCAAATGCAACCACGTGAGCGGCATGTGTGTTAGTAACAACGAGCAAAACAAAAAATGAGAGAATATGTTTACACGTGACACGAATTTTTTTCTCCTTTTCTCGCACAATGTTTCTGATCGGTCATTGGCTTTCGTGAATGGATTTATGTGAAGAGAGAAAATTATTACTTGGAAGTGCAGTAAAATTATTTCGAACTGATAAAATTGTAATACATTAGATTTTGGGATTTGTATTTCTTTGCAAAAGTCATTAGGTTCAAGCAATTATGCTCATAAGTGTAGGTATATGTTTTTTACTCATGCATATACGTCATACTGACTTGATATTTTCCAATCTTTCCGATTTCATCATTTACTCTTTTTTGTTTGATTATTTGCGCCATAGAATATGGCTATTGCGACGTGGGTCCTATACATATGCTAGTATGCAAATCATTTGCGCAAGTACCACGACAAATTGGTGTGAGACGTTATATATAACGCATCACATTTATATATGTATTATTTATATGTCGCACTAATATCTGGTATCGGAATATGGATATAGTATGTTGTAGCAAATTGAATTATCAAAGCATGAAAAATGCGAACAATCGATCATGGTGAGTAGTACGATTGAATCCTCTTTACAGTCCTGCGCTTAATTTTCTTTCCTCTGCTTAATCAAGTGAGGTTTATTCACACATATCTTTATTATCAGTTTATATCTCCAAGTATCATTCCATCATAGAGAACAAGTATGTGTTTATAGATTTGTTGGCAGTAAATATTTTTAATTGGTGTAAGACTGTAAGTTTCTCCTTCGTGAGTGAACAGCATTTATTAATGGATAATGGGAAATCTTCATAATGCTTGCAATTAAGCACCACATCAGAAAGCAGCAACCATATCATGCAAATAATCTGAACACGCATAATGAGCCCAATGGAATTCATTGTTATGGGCTACTCCTGCAAATATTGCAGATATATTATCACTGCTACATATGCTGACAAATGTTATAAATTTGTATGTAAGTTTATATATGCAAACATATATGTATACAACAATCATGAAATTTTATTCTACTTGGGTGTTAATATTGTTATCTTTCGACAAATCATTAATGACCAAGGTGCAGGTACGAATACGGGAACGAACGGTAGATTAAAACTATTTATATTTCATACACAATGCTAGTCTCGATTCACGTTTACGTATTTTTGAGCGAAGGAAAAAAGTACATTAATAAATGTGAACTATGATTATGAGTCATTAGACTAAGTGTCCTCTACCTTCAACGTCATTTTGTTTCTCATTCTTGAAAAAATAACGGGCCATCTTCGTTATGAGGGAAAAAAATTCCAGAATATGTACAATCGCATGAATCTACATTAAAAGTCCTGTAGGCGTCTGTCTGGCTCAACACTGAATAAGATTATGTGACATAAGAAATCGATGTGTTGATACAGTGAAAAGTCTTCATAAAAGAGCATGAATCACCACTGATATAACATTTTGATCACTCCGATACAACGTCATGCCTGAAATATTATAATTCATTTGAGAGTGTAACTGTTGAGAATTGGAGGCGCTTGATAAGACGCCGAGACATGCGAATAATCCTTCACATGATTCACATGTATATGTGTACATGCACTCGATCTTCACTATATCCATTTTGTGTGCCTAATTAGGTCGCCGCGGAGTTTCGTATAGATATATATGTACATTCATACGACTAATTGCGGTGGCGAAAAGAGAACAACTTCACCTCCTCTGTCCCCATGACATGTTTGACGGCGTCTGCTGGTATCTGCCGTGCGTGTTCTCAGTCAACAACACATGAGACTACAACGATTTTGTTATGAAAAAAGATGAATAAAAATTAATCGTTGTATATTGTGTATATTCATCTTGCGGTTGATGTCATTATAACGCGCTCAAAACGCTATTGTACATAGAATACAAAAATGTCACCTCTCAAAACGAATTTTAATTATTATCAATCGTCCACGACATCAACTCATTCTATACGTTTATTGTTCCATTACAATGATTAATTTTAAGTTCATATAAATGAATTAGCATCTTTTCAATACGTCTTCATTTTTATTTTGATATAATTGCTTTCTTCATAGTATATTTTTTGTCTCATTGGTGCATTGATATTCTCCAAGGTTTCATGTTTGGCGACGGGGATGTTGCAATAAAAGACATCACAACGTTAATTTCATTTGTTCTCGGTTCACTATGAACTTAACAGAAAAAATAACCAGGGAGAAATGTTCAGGACGACAGTCAAGTGAGAATAATAATTACGTTCTAAAACTGGAGTGAACACGCATGTAAAGTCAATTGAATATTTCTTGCTGTCAATAATATTGACGAAAGGAAAACCAGTGTGGAAATTTGAAACGCGATTTAGTTGTGCTAGTTGTATCATGGTTTAGAGTATTCGATTCAGCCTCTGAGATATTCCTTCCCTTTGTGGGATAGTGTGGGTCTACGTATGTATAACTCTTTATAATACAATGACCTTTCTGTCTGCATATACACGCGTAGTGCTCTCATGCGTTCAATCCAAACTGAAATTCCTCAAGGCGCGCTTTCAATTGACCCTGATTTGAGATGGAGTCTATTCAACTGCCGCTGAGCTATAAATGGCTAAGAAAAAAATCGTGGAATTCCACCGAAAATTCATTTCTACCTGCTTCAGATATTTGGCTGTTATCCGGAGTAAACCAAAAATTGCGCGTGACAGCTCAATAAATTATTCAGATTCTTCAGATAAAGCAAAAACGTAAATTCTCTATCATTCATAAAAATAGCGGTCAAGGATCATAGGAATTCAGAAACACATGAACTCTTTGTAGAAAATATATATAAGCATGTAAAAATATATATGTATGTACGTGTACGCATATATATATTCGACAATACTGAGAGATTTGGAAATTAACTCACAAAATAGTACTATGAAAGTACAATATGGATCCAAAAAATTTTCCAATACAAAATCAGTGTAATAAATTGTCCAATCGAAAAATAAAAAGTATAAATCGATGCATCATTTGTTGTATGATTTTTTTTTCATAAAGACAAATAACTGCTCTTTAGTCATGAGTTTTAAATTAGCGTTTAATTGATAATTTATCGATATGTAAGAAATTAATGATATTATTTAAGCTGTTGTGTCTGTGTTTTCAACACCATTACGATAAACTCCGTTGAAAAGGATAGCCTTATTAATTCTGTCGTAAATAAGATAAACGAAGGGATGGTTTGCGTTGAAATTAACTGGCCCAATGGGTCTACTTGAACGAAAACTAAATAACGCCGTTGCAGCAGCGGCTGTTGTTCCTTCTTCATTTAATTCTATTCTCGCACGATGAATGGCTTGGCCAAGATGTAGATTGTCATTACTGTTATTCAAAAAACCACGCAAATCCGCTTTGCCGAGTTCTAAAATATCACCAGCCCCCATTGCGCCCAATAGCTCAGTTACGGGCAGTATTTTTTCTATAGTGAATCTTGGTATTGACACCTCTACTTCTTTTTGTTCCATACCATTTTCCAATATATCGCGTAGCTCCTGGATTCCAGCCACGTCATTTGTCATTCGAATGATCAATTGGCGAATGCCATCATTATTTACTGCACCGTTTGGGTCCTCAAGATTATTTACAGAATAGGCTGTGACAGCGGGTGGCAACAAAATGAACATTGATATGTCGCTACCGTTATAAGGCAATTCAAGCACATGAGCACCCAATATTTCTGAAACAACTGTGAAAAAAGATTAATATCACCTCATCAATCATATTATTCGTTTGATTTGTTATACTTGGAATAAATTCAAACAAATTATTTACTATGATTAAAGGTTGCTTTTTGTCTCATGAAAGTGACAAATGAATGATTCCTTGAACCGTAAAATATGTTGGGCTTAGATTTTCTGGAATCAAAGCGATTTTGCCATTGTCCTTTAAAGTATACAGCATTAGCCAGCACAAGATCGGTATCTTCGGTGATTCCATCCGATGGAATGAGATCTTTTATGTGACCCTTTGTTACTTGGCTTGCCCAATCATTGATGCGATCACGAGCTGCTGCTGGATTTCCGTAGAAATCGGTTTTTTCCAATTCGTTACTAAAAATGTCCAGCATACATTGCTTAACTTCTTTCTGGTTACTGATCCACAACCGATTCGCAGACTCGTATTCGTATGCCGAAGTGGTGTTGATCTTAATGGAAAGGTCGATATTATTAATCAATTAAACAAAAGAATAAACAATAACTATGCATGACATATAAAAAGCGCCTTCACCTTCTGCAAGGACTTGATAGTTTTATCGAAGGCATGAACTTGTCGTATATCAATTTTTGAGAGCTCTTCTGGAATTTGTAGGGCACTTTTGAGTGATTGTTCTGTCGTGCCGCGAGCACCAAGGTAAACCAAGGTGAGTGCTTCATACAAGCTGTGAGGGCTGAAGAAAAGATTATCTTGTGGTTCGATGATTGATGCTTTCCTCAAGGCATCCAGTCCAAATCCCAATCTGGCCGTTATCAACATGTTGTTCGCATTCGGATTCATTCTTTGAGGATTATCATTTCCAGTGAGGCATTGTCCGGTGCCCCGAGAGGCATAACTTATGACAAGCAGCAGAGTCAGTCGTAACATTGTCTGAAAATCGATAATGCTTTAATCATATTTCCATGTATTGTCAATCAAGATAAATCATCGCGTTCACATTTCTCAGACAAATCCCTGAAATATTTGATCAATTGGAATGCATTCAAGTTCTGAATACCTTTAGTTACGGACTATTCTATTGGGATGATCAGAGTTATAGTGGTTATCGTTCGTTGTGTGTACACAAGCAGAACAATATTTACGAATGATGATAAAGGTAATACGATAGCGACGGAATATCAAGTAAACAAAATTGAATGAACAATTTATTGTGAGTGATACGGGATAACAACGTTATATTGTTGGCTCCAATCTCTAGACCCATATGCTCCTATCAAAGGTAATCGAAAGAGTTTTATGTTCGGAATGGGGTCGAATGAGGCTGGAGGAAGGAGACAAACAGAAAAAAACACCATGATAATAATCAAATAAAAAATGAATAAAGGTTTTCTCGTCGGTTAGTGAATATGTGGGAGAAAGCGACACATAATTCAGATGGGTATATGCGTGTGCAAGAAAAAAAATGCGGTAGAATCGGGAACATCACCCACGGCCTCGCTGGACTTTAACCGTTCATTCCGCAATGCTATACATGCACGGCCTGTTTTTTTTTATTTTGTTCAATCAAACTATGTTATTACCCAATCAATTATTTCATATTGAATTTGGAACCTTTCATCGTACTGATGAGTGTGTCAATATTCCGCGAATGAAAACACAAATTGCTTCAAAATATACTGCAAAGTTTTACAATTTTCGTCACGATTTACCAATACAAAATTCCAGCCTGTGGGTGAAAGCATCAGGGTAATAAATGTGTATAAGAAGTGAAAGTGGTGGTGAGTGTTTTACTGATAATGTCGGTCATTCCAGGATGTCCGGGAGCCCGGTGCCTAAAATATATGGCCTCACCTAGATGAGAGAACTAGTTTCATATGTCAATAATAAAAAGAAATAAAAAAAAAATGACCCACCATTCCACAACGACTAAATGGGTTTTTTTTATGATTAACAGAACAAATAATTCCAGTTGAATAGGCTCTAAAAACCCCAAGGCAATCAACAAAACAGTAACATGCACTATACCGGCCCACGCGTATACTATGACCATAGTATCTTATGAATTAAATACGATGCACGGATTGAGATTGTATTAAAAATTCCAACGGTCAAGAAATGTGGATATCGTAAGAATGAAATTATATTAGAAAATACACGGAATATTGAGATCTTTCGTCTCAATTTGAGAAGTTGAATTGGTAGAATATCACTGGGGAAGTCATACAATCTCATTCAACACTCCAACAAATAAAGAATTGGTGTGGAATATACAGTCGTAGGAGGAGAAAAGTACGAATACATTTTTATATCATGCTAAATAATTACTCACACGAATTATTCCCATGATTATGTAGAAATTGTGTAGCAAACTGAATTTTTGGGTTTGTTACAAAGTAGAACTGGTGATGAAATGAAAAGTGTTAATATACTTTGTAGGAATTCAATAGACAGTGTGTTTGGCCAGTGGTAAAAGCAAAACTGAATAACTGTCAGTAGTTGTAGAGACCCCAAACTGTTTGGAACGTACGCACATCGTCATACTCCCACCTCTCACTTTCTTTTTTCTTTAGAGTCACGTCCTTATAAACTTGTGGAAATTCTTGGAATATAGTTGACAATCAGTAAATGATTTGATAGATGTTTTCACAATATGACCCGCGTGTGTATCAGCATCCGCGTAACCTGATCCTATGTATAGGCTATCAACAGATAATTTCATCATCATTGGAATAATACAACCCATAGTAAAATAAATCCCTCTTATGAATTGTGCTTTCATTTTACAGACTAGCAATTGCAAAAGGTTGTCGAATTGATTTTTATCAAAATAATATGGGTTTTTGAAATATTCAGGTTGTGCAATCTGCTTTCAACGAATATTTGGTTGCGCATCCTCATTGTTGAAACAGCCGATTAGAAAATGCCGCAAGTCAGAATAATACAATGCTTATTGTGCGCATAAACAGAAATGTTCCACGGAAATATTTACGCAATGCTCATTAGATAAATGGCTATATTTTGAGGTCAACCAACTGCTGACTATCGATGTTCATCCAGATTCATGATTGAGAAAGCTATTTTATTCTAAAAATTTCATTGTATAGAATCGAAGTAGGAATTTCAACCAGCAATAGATTTGTTATGAGAAATGGAGAACTTGTATGACTCCTAGCGATAATAAACCAGACAGGTCAGCAATCATGAGGTCAGGGATCCCATTTGAATGTGGGCGTTCCGCTGTGAATGTGACAATTTAAATTTTCCTCTATTCAAGGTTCCAAGGCAATAATATTATCTAACTCATATTCTTCATATCCGTATGTACCTTGAGTTCCATGATATTTGTTGTGTCACAGTGGCACATTTATATATCACTTATTATTAAAATGAACTCCCGCGTATTTCAATATATTCACTTATCCCACAATTTAAAATGATTGTATCGCCGCAATAGTTGTCGAGCACATACACTTCGTAAGGTGTATTGCTAACTGTACGAGAATTGGCACGCGAACACAGCTTTATATGCTGAGTCAACACTGCAACGGCAAACTGAAGCGGTATTGGATCTCTGGTTCTCTCGCTCGTCCTCACTGATTCAATTCTCGGCTTATACAGCCAACTATCGGCTCGACTCCATCCAGTTCCGTCAGCTGGCAATGTATTGGTATATGTATGCTTACACACGATAACATGTCACATTCACGAATATATTTTCATCTCGTGATGCATACACCGGGGAAAATCCCAGTTAATTGACCATTATGTTTTTTTTTCTATATGCTAAATGTGAATCGTCAAACTTGATCGCATTTCTTTTCTTCAACAGTGTATCTATCATCTTTCAATTTTTCATACGTAGGTGTATGACTGATTGATATAAGTTCACTCGGTATAAATACTCCGATCAATAATCATAGTAAATTGCAATTGATGGAATTTCCAATTGTTTCAGAATTATAATTCCATGCTTGTTCAAGGGTATTTCTCATGCGTAGTCAGTGCTAATAGAATGTTGGGTAATCCCAGTCGTTAGAGACGAGCGACGCCTTGTTGTTGTACAATTCCTATTTTCTTTTTATTATTTCGAGGTCATTAGTATTTCATACAAAAATATTATGACAATTGCGCATTCGCACATAAATACATAACATATGATTATTTGATTCAATTACTGACTAATTATCAGTATCGACAATCGATGTCTCGTGAGAAATTATCTTACGACGCATAATGAAGGAAGAATTATTCTTGTTATCTCGTGGTTTGTTGAGTTTCCGAATGATCGGGATCATTGAGCACATCGTCCTTTTTAGAGTTCAACCAGAATGTTAATTTTGTATGGTTTTTACATAACGTTGTGATTGTAAAGATGGAAATTATCATGAATATGATTCCCAGTGCAGCAAAATATCCGCTATAAATTGCAAACTAGAATGGAAAATCATGTGAATAATGCAATGTTAGTAGCAGGTTTGTGATTACCTATCTTATTGAATTTCATTTATTAAATGCGAATCACCTGAGTACGGATTTCCAATCCTAAAGATTCAGATGTCACAATTGAAGTAAGTATACTTTGCAACGTTAGTGCTAGAAATATATTCACGCCAAAGATAAGACCGAAACTATCTTCAGAGATATTTTTTGCCACTTCAAAACTTATCATAAAAATGGATAACCAATATTAAATTCTCTGTCAGTACCAGACTTTATGCTTTGAGCGAATATTGGAGTATAAATTCACCTGCAAATCGTGACGATAGTGTGATAGATAACTCCAAACGCTATATAGAGGGCATATTGAAACCAAATATCATGACTCGTTGATACGAGAAATAAAAATAATGCTTCTAAGAATGAGAAAAATGACAGCATAACTTCTCCAATTAATGTCCAGTTGAGCCGTAATTTCCCTACCCCAAACACCGCCAACCCGCCTACAAATTGGAATCAGATGCGTTGTATAATATTACATCATACAATCATTCTCCGTAAATAAAACACAGATAATCCAAACAGTATAGACAAGCGTTATCTGATCTAATGATCGGTCCATAGCTAAAGGAATGTGGAAGATAATATAATCTTTTTTCACATGGATACTCACCAATTGCAGTGTAAAGAGCCTCAACAGCACCATTGTATATAATTGCGTCCTTCTCAACACATGTTTGCCATATTGATTGAGAATAGCTCAATACTTGTACATATCCACAACTGGCACCAGCCCACCATAAAGACCATTTGAAAACATGGGAATTTGTGTACGCTTTCAAAAAATCGTGCCACAATAAATAATAAGCTCGTTTTATATTTTTCACTGTGAATTGGTTCGGGTCCAATTGACTTTGCATTCTAATTGCACATTGATTTGAGTTATTATCATTTCGATCAGGATCTTCAGCCTTGATATCTGGTCTGTGAAAATAGACTGAGGAGCCCACTGACGGAAGGAAGATGGCCCATACTACAGCAAGTATCTGGCCTAAAACCGTTCGAAGGATAAAAGTAGTACATATATCTACTATTAGTATATTGAACCACAACAAAAATAATATAGACAGTATCAATAGTGAGCAATAAGAATAGCAGTGATGAAACGAACCGAATAGTGTTAGATAATTTAATTGATGATAGTCTAATAATTCGAAGGTGATTAATAATTGTGCAATAATGCCAGTTATGAACCTCCCAAGCAGTAACGCTGATCGTGTGTAGCTTGATACTTCTTGATAGTGCTCTTTGTCAACCTTCGCATAAATATAGGTGTAATATGCGACTTCAGTTGATAAATATAAACCATAAAAAAATTCCACAGCTTGTAGAGCGGCTATAGAAGTCCCCAAAATGAGAATGATGTAAACTATAATACCGGATATTCCACATAATAGTATAATTGGCTTATATCTTAAAAAGTCCGTCAATAAAAATACAAAGATTAGTGTGGCGAAATTGCTGTATGTGGCGATCGGATATACCTCTTGAATTACCTTTAAACAAAGACTTTTCATGACATATACATGCTTACACAGACGACAAACAAAGTAAGTGAGTTCCATTAATGGTAACAATAAATAAGAGTGCCTTACTTGATTACTAGTGAAATTTTTCCAATGTCCTGTCAAGTAATCGTAGATGAAGGGTTCATTTGGTCTGAATTCTTTGAGGAATCCAAATATACATAAAATTTGTGAGATCCTTATCCAATCCATTTCTCCTTGTTTATTTTACGCAAAGCGTCTTGCACTCCAATATATATTTTTTTATTATCCCATCCAATTCTTGTTTGAAAATTACATATCCGGCTATTTTTCTGTTTGCTGGTCCACTAGACACGTGTACTAAAGGATTAGCTACTTGTGCGATTGAACGTATATACGAACTGGAATGTACAGATACATATATGCTTGGCGAATCGATTGCCATGCCATCTGGAGTAATTTAATATTAGCTGACAATTTTTCGAATCAATTGATTTATATTTTTCTAATATAATGTCAAATTGATATTGGTTAACGGTCAATTGATGGTCATTGTATACACACTAATTGCTGCGTGTGAACCCCTATAGAAGCATGAAATATAAATTATTCCTGAATGCATCACATTTATTAAATGAATACAGTCATAATGTTACCATAATACACAATTTATACATATACAATATATTATATATATTTTTTATTATATTCTTGAATTTATACATGTAAATATGTAATCTTCGAATTGACACACACTTGGTTTCTCGCAATACGATGACAAAAAAAATTGATGAATCATATTATTTTTTTTGCACAATCAATACACGTTCATAATGAATAATATGTTAAGCATCAATGCAATTACAATTAATATAAGACATTCAATGAAATTTTTACAATGCATCACGATAATTTATTTTTGTACAGCTATTCTTCTCCTTTCTGTAATTCCTTGATACCTTGTCACATATACAGTCACTTATTTTCACTATTATCGTTGGTAAAAAATCAATTCTCATTTCCTGAATTTCTCTTCTCATTTGGATCAAATCTCAATGACCCTCCATCTGATTCAGAATAACTATATCTTTTAAAAGATATCAGCTTCCTTCAGCCAAGATATTAGTTGAAAATAATACTTTTTTGAGCCTCTAGTTCTTAATTTGGCTTTATGATGCAGTTGATCAATCAAAAGGTAACATTTTTATGAATAATGATGCTGTTTTGATAAGCCTAATCCTTCTTTTACATATTTACAATATCTTATTGAAAATTCAAATTTCTTGTAAATGCAACGTTGCTCTCACAGTGAAGTGTGAAACAGAAGAACAATCTCTAATAACGAAATTCCCAATGCGTTCGAGTGAATAGACACCGATATCAGCACTCTCCATTTGTAATGGTATTCATATACACATTGATACATACACACATGCAATAATGTTATTATATATATTCATTATTATTTTGAATGGCTGAAGGATGATTTAAAATATCGACTGGACATTGAAAGGTTTCATTATTTCATTTTACTTCGTAATTACTGTTCGTTGCTATTTAGTCTGCTCTCGGTGATGAAGGTTTTTCCGCGAAAAAATACGTCATGCAATTCCGCAGCATATGATTTCGTTTCTGACAATCTATTTAATTTTGACAAAATACAATCCTATTTTTCATGCTCAATTATCTATGTGAATCACATAAAGTTATCATTTGTTTGGATCTTGATAAAATAGATTGGTTGATATCAGTCGTGATGTTGCATAATTGAATCTATTGTGGAAAACAGCTCGGATTTCTTTCCGAGTTTTGCGTAACAAGAGCTATAAAATGCTCAACACATACATCACTCAGAATCGATGAGCTATTTTTTACATGCCTGCACTCCATCGTTTCTATTGTGATTTTTCAATAAATCCCACGTTTATATTAAAATTAATCTTCTGCAATGGAGTACTTATAAAAACTTTTTGATCCAATTTACTTCCATCTATAATTTTTCAGATGCACTCAGTATAAACGACGTTGGATGTGATAATATGCGCTATTTAAATTGATGAACGTTCAGTTCATCCGCTTCAAATTCATAAAACTTATTCCATTGAGGGGCATTTAAAGAGATATACATGAGTATCATAAACTTTTTAATCTCATAATGTTCGGCGATACCGTAATTTTTCGATTGCGTGTCATCACTGTAGTGAGAATGCGAAAACAATTATAAATACGCTGAGGTAGAGTATTTTCTATGAGATGGAAAACAATGTTATAATCAATTTTGGTGCTGGTGCACTCGAGACGCAATCCCAATAGCAAGAACTCTTCGTTTCAATTAATTGATAATAGTTCGTACTCAATTAATGGATATAAAAACTTGACCGTCGAGATGATAAAATAATTGATGATGACGAAATATATGACGTTTTTCTTATAACTACTCAATATAAAAAACCTTAATGCCGTGTACAACACTAATCCAATAAATTATTACTCCCATAAATTAATTCTTTGTTATGTTCGTCTTTGTGTGACAAGAGAACTCGGTAAAAAAATCGTATATAATACATAGATTGATGGGGTTCGTAGCGACAGGTTATTTGTGCAATAAAGGTGTCAATTAGTAGCAAAAAATATCCTTACTCGTGCCCGCACGTATAAGTGCAAATATACAATTAAAAGAAAAGCTCAATAAGCGTAATTGATGTTTCTTTTTTACCAATGGTACAAATTCAGATCACTCATGGCATTTAGTTGAAAATAAATCAACAATACCATTCGTTAAACGAAGTAGAGAGCTTTCACTTATGCTCTTTTGCAACTAACTAAAACGTGTGATCTTATGCATATGACAATTATTGTCATACACAGAAATTACACTTCAATCGATTATGCGATACCGTAATGTCATACACTTGTATCTATCCACCCAGGTAGTTTGGCTGCTACATGGTCAGGCATCTGTTTCTCCTTTGAGTCTTAGACGAGCGAAGTCTTCGAATATTATGTCATCGTCACCAGCATCCTCTTCCCTACATTGATGAGATATTTGTGTCACACAAGTGTTAAGGCAAATCAATTGAATTAATTTGGAATTATCTCCTTACGCGTCCAATTGAATAAGGTTTGTATCGTTCGTGACTTCACCATCCTCTGTTGCGTGTGTAGGACTAGGCTTTGCTGTTGACGGTACAGGGGTTTCTTCATCAGGTTTTGGATGCATTAAAATAAATGGCAATTCAGCAACCAGTTCACTGCATATGGGGAACAGTTGTATTAGAAATTTAAATGGATATTAACCGTAATCCCAATGGAAATGAATCACTCACCCTCCTAATGCACCCAGACACAATTTAACTTTCACTTTGTACTGGACAATTATTCCAAGATTTTCTCGTTGTACGGGATCAGCCACACTAACAAAATATACATATTATTCAGTAGAATTTTCCACAAATTGTAAGTATGAATATATTTAATGAGCATGCTGTTCAATTTAAGCAAGTAGTACACATAACCACGATATTGATTAATAATTTATTTCATGCACTAAACGATGTGTGGGAAACATAGTTCAAATGAATAATAAGAAAAAATGCAACATGCAGATGGTAGCGATCAGGCAAACATGAACTCCGTAAATTCATAAAGCATCCTGTTTTTTTTGTACGTCACTGACTTGTTAAGAACAATTTTCTACCTGTTTTTGATTGGAGCGAATCGTTTGATCTCAATTTAACTACGTATGCAAAATTTGATATGGAATAATTCAATTATATGAATAAGTGGGTACATCTCTCTAAGTATCCGAGCTACCACTCCTAGCAAACATTGGCCATTGGCATGATCGATTTGTTGACAAATTGACTTCCAACGTCTATTGATATTTCTGTTTCTCTCAAGAGTATTCGCGATTCTTGCATTGAAAACATTTTCGCCGCCAAATTCTGCGTTTCTTTCCGACCGACTGTAATGCGAAATACTTTAACCCCGTAACTGAATTCACGTAAATATGTCAATTACTAACATTGTGCACGAGACAGTTCTGTAATAATCAACGAGCAAACATGGATGAGTTTGCATATTAATAAATATCAATTCCACCATAAGTAGCCTTATATGATAAATGGTGAGAGGATGATGTAGATATGAAAAATTATGAATGTGGTATAGAAAACGAGACTGAGAGCGAGAAGTAAAACATGAATGGAAAAAGCGATAAACAAAAAAAAAAAATACGACAGAAATATACGACCGTAGAATGAATTGAAACTGCAGGTTTCGCGCATTACGTAAAATATTTCCTTCCATTATGTAATATTTTTGGGCCTTACAGGGTGCTAGACGCCAAATTGGTGTCCTCGTGTTTGAGCTGGCCGTCTAGGGCAAGAGCCCATTTATCTTTGTTGTTGGCGAGAAGCGGCGTCAATGTAAACACTTTGCTGAGCGTGAAACCTGGCCCGACCGAGCACCCCTCCCTAACAAACATGAGCATAGATGTAATTATACGTGAATGGATTGGCGAAGCCAAGTTGGATTTTACTAATTCTTATCGCACATTACATTATGTGCGAGGGAAAAACGAATGGCGATGAATTTTGCAATCCGAAAATTCCGAAAAATTATTAAATTTATACCGAGTTGGTTCTTGTATCTGACTATCGTAATACAGTTGTTTCCCCAATTCTTATTTTTCGATTCTCGCGTAATTTAGCTCCGTCTCTATTCTCATCCCTGTGTTTGAATATTGAGTAGGCTAATTCATGTCTGTTGAAGAGGACCTCTTTCTTTGTGACAAAAACTTACTTAAAATCATGATATCGTATGACATTCTACAGTGTTAATGCCATATGAGTGCTATACAGATCGCGCTAAATTGATTATGAGCTATATATCGTGGTGCCCAAGATGGAGTTGGCATGTTGATGTGTACATGTGTACCCAAATTTCAGCTACCTAATCGTATGACTGCAATCCAACATTATGCAAAGTGTATGTCAAAGAGAGCGAGAAATTGGAATGGATACATTTCTTTGACAGAGGAGTTCACTTCTTTTGATATTATCACGACTTTCTCGATTCATTGGACACATAGAAACAATTTCGAATAATATGGACGTAAAAAAATAGAGTATTAGTCGATTAAATTTCACTCTCGGAATGAATTGACAGATCAATGTGGCTAACGAAAATGAATAAGGATGAAGACATGAAAGGAAAATTCCCAAAACACAACATACCACGAAAGGAAAAGAAACAAACAGAAATATAAGTATATGTATGTGTATGTATATACATAGAGCAGAAGTGATCGTTACTGGCATTCCATCCACCAACAAATTCATCTTGGTATTCTTATAATTCTCTTTTCGACACAGTGGTTGAGTGGAGACTGCAAACATGGGCCATCTACTAAGAGTCTATCATCTTGGTACGTTACAGATATAATGTTACGAATGGCGGCAGGATTCAGTAGTCCCAGCATAATGTAAAAGTTATCAAAATTCAAAATCATGGCAAAAAATACACATTGCAATGACCCAAAACGTTAGAATTGATTGCATGGTTAAAAGCAGAAGAGAGAAGACAGATCGGCCAGTTTCCCAGTTTCCACCCTCTCCTAGTATACTCGATAATTGGCCAATATTCAGGCGCTCACATTGTACTAGATGCGAGATTGGTGTCCTCGTGCTTAAGTTGCCCATCTAGGGCGAGACCTCGCTTGTCCTTGTTGTCAGCAAGGGTTGGTTTTAGAGAAAATACCTTGCTCAAGGTGAATCCTGGCGCTACTCCTATACTGTCGGGTGTAATTATTTTATTTTCCTTTGCTAAACTTTATTTCATTAATATATCGAAATCTATCGCCTTACTAGCGCATAGTACAGATAGTTCGCTTCGACAAATCAGCTTCCTTCCTCGTTATTATTCGATCAATAGTTTAGAGATTGGTATTGATCTCCACTATTGATATCATAGGTAATTGAATCGAGAAAAGATCCTATCATATTCACGGTAGTATTGTTCAGACGGAAGAAATCGTTATATTGGAAGATGGTGAAAAAAAAATGTGGTAAGCAGAAGGGAATATAAAATACTTACTCGCTCTCAGCTTCGGCGACAATACATTTGTACTGCGCTGTTGAAAATAGGCAAATATCAGCGAATTGTCTGACTGACACTTTGATTTTCTTCACTGTTCTATTGCTGTTGTTGGCTATATGAACATTCACAGCGATATTTTCACCATGATGATAAAGTTCTTTATCTAGCGACGCTTCCAAATGTAATTTATTTGGCGACATCATAAATTCTTTGCTCACTTCTATTGAAGGTTGTTCTCCTTGTCTGGACGGTGCATACATAATTTTCCTGATAGCAAGCCTCACGGAATTTCTAAATTTTGATTTTGAAATTATCAATAAACAATGGGTAATTAAATCAGGAGTTCAGTAGTTTGATCCATACCGTTTATGGGGCTTGTCATCCTGTGTTTCACCAACAAACGCTTTCAGCTCGTAATCTACACCACATGGTTTGCCGGTATCACCAGGCGCCGGTTGGAGTGTGACTGAAGCCGGACAATGCGGTGGCAATTCAAAATAGAATGGATATGCATTATTCCCCAATTTTTTTAATAATCTATCTTGTAAACGTGTCAATTCCTTAGGTGGTTGTGAACCAGGAACAACAGGATAAATTTGTTCCGCAGCAAGGTAAAGGTCTTTCCTAAAAGTCAATCCGAGCACATCCAGATCTTCCCTACCATATCGAAATGCTGCCAAAACGTGACCGAATACTTTGCGATCTTTTACATAGTCTGGATCAATTAGTACAACCCCGTCTGTAAATATCGTGGATAGAAACAATTTAATGGAATGCAATGCATCTGAGAATTCTGTTACATAATACATGTTCGTTCTGCGAAATACATTTTGCAATCAACCGCTCAACGAGTGAATAACCTTGGACAAGTTTATCACATTCCCACTCGCATGTAATCCCAATCAATCTCATTCATTATTTTAATATCTTACCGATTGGATCGACATGTGTTATGTGATCGACGAAGTCACGTTTCCCCAAATATACAGTAATTTTGCCATTGGGACTGGACTTTTTAAATACACGTGTTGCTTGTCGTCTGCTTACACTATCCACGGCGTCCATGGCCAGTTTTTCAACTCTACTAATTGTGCTTCCTAACTCATTTGAATTTTTCGTGTCTTCCGAACAATCAGATGTCGAACATTCCACCTGCCAAATCGAAAGAGATTATAGATTTATGATACGGAAAAGTATAGAATTCAATTATAATTATTGATAAGAGTTTTGAAATGTAGAGTCACTATTCGGACGCATAGACTGAGGCTTGATATGGCATAAATGATTCTTAATAGACAGCATTGATGCATGTATTTCGCTTATGGTTCAGGCCTTACACAAATGAATTCAATTGCTCGTACGTCACGCTTCGCTATTTGGAAAATATACAATGAGGAAAATGCAGGAGCAACATTCATACATATGTAAATGTATGTATATCTTTTAAGAGAGTAGAGAAGGCATAGAGGCGATACAGTGCGCAGTTTCCAGCACATACCTACACATAATCAGCAATGAAACTATCATGTACACTCCGTGGAGTGTATGTGTACATACGGACATTTTGATCAGCATCCGGGCTAGTATTGAAATGGTTATTTTCATCAATATATTGCCGAATCATAACTCAACCCAAAAGAGAGTTGAATTAGGAATATAAATGTTCGAACCCCTTTCAATTAATCATCTCGATTAGATGTGTAGTGAATACCAATGAATCGCAATGTACATATATGATTATTTATGTCCACAGGAAGAGCGCGGGCACAATAGTTGCAACAACAAGTATCATTCTCTACATAATAAATTTGTCGCTTATCCCCAAGGGAGTACACATGTTCAGTGTGAAGTAATTGTGTATCGTTTTCCAATACTATATAGAACATTTAATGAATAGCAAACGTTTGAGAATTATAGATATGAAGTACAAGTATCAGTTAATTCACTTGCAATAGCTATTGTGAGACATTATGTATGAATGGTTCGTGGGAAAATGTGTGCAGGATATCGATGAACTTTCGCATTTATCTATCGCGAATTGATTTGATGTCAGCGGGTAGAATAACAGTTGATAGCTGCTACAGTTCATAGAATTTTTCTGTGAACTGCAGCGGTTGGATAATTATGAATGTTTCCGGGTGTGCTGATGAGTGGGTTCTTGCTGACCACGTTACTTTTGTATGCTTTACAATAACTAGTCGAACGATCGAAAAATTGCGCCATAAATTATTGGCCAACAATTGCTCTTGTTGTGAATGGACAGATAATTTCCCCGGTAGGAACTGTCAGTGCATACAACAGTATGCATGGATGTGCATACGTCACATGAAAGACAATGTTGATGGATGAATTGATTGGATGTAGTCGAAAGTAGCGTCATGATGAGCATAAATCACAAGAAAATTGGATGAATCGGAAAGGGAGAGGAGAATGAGCTTTTGAACCGGATGAACAGGAGTTTGATGAATGATTGTCCAAGAATTAATAAGTTGATGAAAGTACGAGGATTGCTGATAACTTTAAATATGATAGATGATTCACATAGACTTCTCACCCCTCTCCTATAAAGATATGGGGAAATATACAGCCTAGTACAAGACGAACGGGTTTGATTATAATCTCAACGTTAGTGACTCATTGGATTTGTACAGATATATCGATACGATGGGGTTACATTGTGTCATAACGACAGTATAATAGCTTCATCGGTTTTTATGTGAATATATTTTGATTTCCTACAAACATGTGTTGACGACAACAGGGACATTTAATAAATTCATTAATGGTTCCGAAATCACAATATAGATATAGAATTATGGGTTTTCGTTACGTGTTGTGTGTCAACGTTAATATCAACTTAACATTATATTGCTATTGGGCAACGGGGTGGCAATAAATAAAAGAAATTGAGAAATTGGCAATTATACTATTGCTATAGGAATTTGATGAAGAAATTTTCCAACAAAAATATTACAAATTTTAACTTCATGCTAGAGTAGAAAGATGCGAAAAATTACATTTTCAATAAGAAAAAAAGACAAAACGAAAATTACTTACCCAAAGTTTCCGGGCGTGAAAAAAAACGAAGCGGCGAGAGGCCCCACACCCTATTCAAAGACGCAGAATGATTGGTTTAACACAAATATTTCTTCGAATTCAATCTTTATGGGCATCGTTCCACATCCCATAATACATTAAACATTTGGGTTTCACAACAATGTTAAAATCAATGAGGCGGATTGACGATGACAGCTGTTTTCTCCGAGTTACTTCTATGACGATAAATTGAAAATTCTGTATCAGTATGATTCCATATAGTAATCATAAACTATTAGTATAAGACCATAAAATACAGAGAGCATAGAGTGATTGTTACCTATATCGACCTGACCAACTTATACTACCTAACACTACCTAACACTGACCAATAGAGGACAATGCTGCGTAGTGCTGCTCAGTGATAAATATTCGAACTGCCCAACTCTCTTAGCGCTCTCTTCAGTAACAACCCTTACCACCAGGTGCCTCTCGGTTGCACCAAAGTTTTAATGGATTGTTGACAATTTTTTTCGATGAAAAACGTGGCGATGAGTCCCTTTTAATACTCACATGATTTGTTGATTGACCAGAAGGTTTCTTCATTTTACGGATTGAATTGAAATAATTGATGAATCTTGGACAACAGTTATATGGGTAAGTTCACAAACGATTATCATGGGCGAGAGCGTGCGACACTGCATACTCTGCCCAGGAATGTTATTCATGTAGACACTAGAGTACGTTGCGCGTACAAGTTTCATGTGTAGTAAAAATCGTAAAAATGTATGACACGAATGTTTGACCAATCACATTACGAATCGTTTGGCTTTAACCATGTGTGCCGCCATGTTACATCTATTTCATAGTATTTGGATGGATGAATGATTATAGGATTGGATATACACAAAAGGTAGATAGATTTGCACGATACTATAGGATTATATATGTATATATATATAAATGTATATATATGAAACTGTGTGTTCAATTTATGCATCTGTATATACGTTGTGTATATAAATTAATTTGTGCCTCGGCCAACTCTGTGAGTTTTGTTTTGATGACGCACATACTTGGAAATGTTATGATATATACATGGATCATCTGTTAGTTTATGTTGGCCGAATTTAATTGATTAAAATCATTAGACTGAACTCTTTCCTTCGTAATGTCATAATTACATCGAATCGCAACAGGTAAGGGAAGGTTTTGAGATACATGTGAATATTGGATCGGCAACTTTTCTATCATATTAATCAAGTATCAATTAGAATTTACAGTCCTTGGAGTGATGATGTTTGATGACACGTCGAAGGAGGTAAATCATTGTAAAGCGAATAATCGAGATCAAAATATGGAGAAAGAGAGAGCGGAGTATTTTGGGAAATTAGAGAAATGGTTACAGGAAGCTCACGCTTGGCAAAGTGTTGCTGCTATGTTCCCATATTATTTGATGTCCGGTCAATTATTGCCTCAAACACATGGTAATGCAATAATATTTCGACATATGTTTATTCGATCTATTTGGTCAATTCTCCTTTCTAATTGAAAATTGATCGTACTGCAGGAACATCGAATTTAATTAGGGGCCCGAACAATATTAATCATTCTCTCATGGCGACCACCTCATTGAGAGCACCGCGTTCCTCAACTTGGCAAAATAATGAATTGGATAGGGATATCAGTGTCGGAGATGGTAATGCTGCAACATCAAGCGCAGCTGGTAGAGCGGAAGGTAGAAAAAGCGCCTCAATTTTCAGTAGTTTTAATAATCATTTGCCAATCATATCGTCTCCATTAATTCAATGTTTATGTTCAATTTTTTTTTCTTGTTTCATTTTCCCAATATGATGGAATTCATCATTCATTTTCATTCTGATAGTTTCAGTATCTAAGGACATTTACTCAGACACGGCTTCTACCACAATAATTTTACAGGGTTCGAATATCGCATACCACCAATTTGGAAGCGTTTCGTGGCTGAATTGATTGACTCAATCATGCTATTCGTATTGAAGCTAATAATAACCTTTGTTGCGCTTGATATTTTTGCTTTTATGTAAGTAATCCATTATAAATGATTGTGATGTAGAACAGGCATTTTTCATATCTATTTTATTAGGAATATGGAGCCATATACCTTAGATACATTGCAAACGAGCCTGCGAATTGTTGACTATAAAATGGCTATGGAAGTGGCTTCAAGAATATTAATATGGGAATTGATGCATCGCTTCATAGTTTGTATCTTCGAGGTAAACATTGATTTTGCGACTGATATAATGGTTGCATATATATAGTCGATTAATAATGTCAATTATAGGCGTTATGGTTGCAACACGGTGTGAATGGACGTGTTGGAGGTGCAACACCAGGAAAAACACTTATGGGACTACGAGTTGTTCAATGTCGCAGTATAACACCTGTTAACAATCATGATAATGGAGAAGTGGTTTTCGTTTCACCGGGCACAGATTTGGGGTTACCCCTGGCACTGGGTCGATCTATAGTTAAAAATTTAATAATGACCCTGCTATTTCCAATTTGTTTTTCATTATTTTCATTCAGATTTAATCGTACTGGTTACGATCTCGCTTGCCACTCACTTGTAGTTGAAGATCCTTACAGAAATCAGAATAATAATCGACTTCATCGTCAATAGATTGATAAATAATGAGATTGTGTGTTAGGAGAAAGAATCATAAATGTGTACAAAAATGTCAGTAACATGTAAATTAATATAAATATACAAGTGATTTGGAGTACATAATTGTTGAAGTCATTCCTTTGTGTCTTCCCATCTCAAACATATATATTCCATAAAAAATAATTTTCATTGCTAAATTACTTGAGAAGATCAATATAATTATACCAATAATATTTGAAATGGTGATTAATAATATACGATTTGGAGGAATAATGCGTGTATAGATGTATGTATGATGTACCCATTATATTACATGTATTGTTGCGAATGAAAATGTTGTTCGACCAATGACGTCACTTCCCAGTCAAACGTGGCGGCCGCGACACGGACGGGTAGGAGTGGTCAGAGGGATCTGTCAAGTTGCTCAGTTTTCATTGCGTAATAAATGTTTTATACTTGCCAATTGCAAATATAAACATTAACTTCAATTGATAAACCACAATTGTTCTAATCAGTGGGGTGATAAAAATGTCGTCATCGGGTGATTTTGGTAACCCGTTGCGGAAATTCAAGCTTGTCTTTCTCGGTGAACAGAGTGGTAAGCATTTCTCTACATCAATTATCTTTCGATCAATATTTATATAGTCGATGCTTTCTTTCATGTTTCATTCAAATTTTTGCTCATCTCGTTGGTCATCAGTATTATCACTATCATATCCATTTGTCATCTTGCATACGAGGTTATAAATCGATAATACAAGGCTGTCTTGCAATTTGCTCCCTCTACTTTTCATTTTTTCTCTCTTCTTTCTCACTCTCTCTCTCTCTCTCTCTCTCTCTCTCTCTCTCTCTCCCTTCCTCTCTCTCCCTCAATTTCTTTCTCTTTCTCGACGCGTATCCATGCCCAAAGTGTCATTCACCAGCCTTTCAAATGGTTCAATTCAATACATATCTCATTTTTGCACATTTACTTCAATTTGAATTTTAAAATATGAACAATCTTACCCTTGACAATTAACATGTAGTATTTGTATACAACATAATGATAAATTTGATTTTTACAGTGGGAAAAACCTCCCTCATAACTCGATTTATGTATGATAGTTTCGATAACACCTATCAGGTAATGTGAAAAATCAGATACATAATTATGTGTAATATCACATTGATATGGATAATTTCAGTTTTGTGATGCTATATTCAATTATATTTTATATATTTCATTTTAGGCTACAATAGGAATAGACTTTTTGAGCAAGACTATGTATCTTGAAGATAGGACTGTGAGATTGCAATTGTGGGATACAGCCGGCCAAGAGCGGTTCCGTTCATTGATTCCAAGTTATATTAGAGATTCGACCGTTGCTGTCGTGGTATATGACATTACTAGTGAGTAAATACCTTAATTATTCATACAAAGTATGAATCTTGAAAGTGACATTACTTATTCATATTTTGATAATTTCTATCCAATGTGAAATTTTTTTTTCAATTGCACATTCCAGATGCAAATTCTTTTCATCAGACATCCAAGTGGATTGATGATGTCCGAACAGAACGTGGCAGTGACGTTATTATCATGTTAGTTGGTAATAAGACGGACTTGAGTGATAAGCGCCAAGTTTCGACGGAAGAGGGCGAACGCAAAGCTAAAGAATTAAATGTAATGTTTATTGAGACTAGTGCTAAAGCAGGATATAATGTCAAGCAAGTGAGTACTTCGACGTGTTCTCAATAATTTTATGCAATTCAAATCATTTCATTACGAATGCTTCACATAGCTATTCAGAAGAGTCGCTGCGGCTCTACCAGGCATGGATTCCACGGAGAACAAACCTCCAGAAGACAGTATCCTTTTGTTCTATACCAAATGTCATATAAATTTGTGGTTCATGTTTGAAAATTTTTTTCTCTCATATGAAACCACCAACATTTGTCACTTTCTTCTGTTTGTTTGTTAAATTCCATTCTTTTCTCTTTCGTCTTTTTTTTCTTCGATATTTTCATAACATCAAATTGGCTCGTTAAGTGTATGGTCACATTATTTTGATAATTTGATCTTCGTTTGTTTTTTTTTTTTGTGTTTTCCTTAATATGTTTTTTCGATAACCTGTAGTGCAAGAAGTAGTTCTCAAGGACACACCCATCGAACTGAAAGCATCGGAGAGCAATTGTTTATGCTAAATCAAGATAAGTCCTGACAGACACATAACACTAATTTAAATGAAAAATTTACTATTAAATTATATACGAATATCATCAATCGAGTGCATTGAGGATATCAGACTGGTCATGACAGCAATTACATCCTTTGATCATGTACTCGCCAGTGAGATCTTACGATTAATTGATTATTGGTCGTCGACTTACCGAAATGTTAATTGTGTTTGCAGTTGAACTAATTCTATCTGAAATTTGGAAGTTAGAGAAGTTAGCACGATAGCATTTTGGTTTTCATGGCATAGAATGTAATCAACGAAGATAGAATGCACTAACATAATTTTACACTGATCATTTTTCTAATGACGGGCAATGAATAAATAATGATTTCTATGGTAGCTTGCATTGATTGCTTTTGATTAATCAGACTTAATAATATTCTCATGAAATTATCGAGCGTATTGTGACATACGATCTTTAAATTATGAAATTTACAAATACTGCTATGTATGCACTCAATTGATAAATTATATCATGTTAATTACATATTATTTCGCATTCGTTCTGAGAAAGGCAATCGGCTTCGCGGATTCCCAATTTTACCCATCACCGATGCAGTTGAACGAACAAACAAACAGAAATTGATAATTAGAGGAATCCTCTCAAGTACAATTAATTATATATTAGAAATGGTTAGAATGCAGTGGTTTCTTGACCTGAATCACAATTTATACATGATAACTTACGCGGAAAATGAAACCTGTACTGGAACGGATGATTATCTGTATCAAGGATATATTAGCTCAACATCAGTGGGACCGTTTTTGATAATATAAAAACAAGTAGTTTTGTCTAAACTCATGTACATGAAAACTATAAAAACAGTTCAGCTCGCGCTTTTTCCCCGATTTCTCTTCAAGATAATTGTATTTTTCCGTTTTGTCATCAAAATTCAGTCAGTGCTCATATGCTATGGTACATGAGGGTTGTAGCGAATTTAGGTTTGTCCATGTCCCGGCACTTTGGTTATTCCCATTACTATTGTAAATGTATACTCATTAGGAAAATATTGAAAGTAGGGCTCAGGTTTTTTTTTTCTAATATAATTTTCATAATTAAATTTTGTGCTCTGAAATCACAGTTTTCTTTCTCTTCTTCTCCACAAATTGTTTATATTTGTATTTTCTGAAGTGAAAAACGGTGATAGGTTGATATTTTTTATTAAAAGGAAGTCGCATGGCGAAGTGCTTCACATGCATACTCCGTCCATTTTTACAGGTAACTATATTTGGATGAATGAACTCAGAATTTTGGGATGGGATTGAATGCGATTATTATTTTCCGAGTGTATATATTTATCCCAAAATATTGAACGTGAAATCGTATTATGATAAACATAGTCATATAAAAACGCCTTAACCAATTAATGCAGCTGTGGACTTGCAGAACCAATCGCCAATGCAAAATGGATCCGAATCGGAGGGCGAGGGTGGCTGCATTTGCTAAAAAGATGTGCATCGAACCAAAAACGTGGAACAGAACGTTTTCGTGTATTCGATTGCGCGAAACGTTGATATTGTTTTGTGGTGGAGGCAAAAAACGAGGGAAACAAGCAGTAATGTGTTGTCATTCGGTGACTTATTGATAGAAAGCATAAATATCTCATGACCAATGCGTATAAAAATAACCCGTGGTTCATTATTATAGTAGACAATTAAAATATTATTAAAATGTGCTTTTATCGTTTCTATTTGAGCAATTTGTGAAAGTGTAATTATGCGACTATTGCCCATTGCAAAATAAAAATTGATAGAAGAGCACTGTGATATATTTTCTATTGGAAAGATAGAGATCAAGAGCACAAACTGGAAAAAGAACTACCGACACTTCAATTAAAAAATAATTTGTTGATTGATTTCATAAAGTGCTAATTATGATTGATGTATAACAGTCTTATCGTTTTTTTCTATAACTCATTGACTGATCTCATGATAATCCAAAGCTGTCGTTCCACAGTAATCTTCATTCATCGCGAACGAACGTTACCATTACAAAATTATTCAATTTCCGGCATCACCCTAAATTGCTGTGGGCGAGTCGTGAATAATAGTAATGAAACGTCTATAAACGTTTGAGATATGATACACTGTGCAAAAAATCGTTGCGTTTAATCTAAGAGACTGAATGTTTTTTCGTACTTTCATTATGGACTCATTTAAAATAAATGGCATTAGTTTAGACATTGAGGTATGAAGATGAGGGCATCATGATGCAATGACAAGCATAAGATGGAACGTATCGGAGTGATATATTGTCTTTGCGATTTTGCGATAAAATCAACAATTTATTGAAATATTGAAAATTAAAGATAATCATTATCATTAAATTTATGATTGTTTGGTGCAATGAGGAACACGAAAAAAAATAGCATCTCTATTCTTCAGCTTTCAGATGCATAGTGAATAGCGAATCATACTGAAGTTGATAAAATATTATTGTTATATTGACATCACTTCTAGAGCGGAAAATGCGAATGAGTATATATGAAATAAATTGATGTGCAATCTGTTATTGAATCACATTGCCGTGCGCTAGAAATCACTTGTAAAATGCGCAGATGCTTCGAAATATCACATGGTGAGAGTGAATAAGAAATTAATAATCAAAGATTTGATTTCACATGGGCAAAGCCTTTTTCTATTGCTTATACTTTCATCGAATTTCATGTGTATATCAGACTCAAGAAAACTGACACATACACATAGACAATTGATGGCGTCGCAATGCAATGAAAAGAAAAAAAAATCTGTATCGGGTGCAATAAACTAGATATTGACAATTACGTTCAATTATTTCTATAAACCTACATTCCATGATACTTACCTGCGGACCACCTGTACTTCTATTTACTCAGTCTATATTCTTATCGCAGTGTATTCAATGATCAACGCACGAAAATCGAAAATTTCTTCTTTAATGGGTTTACATATTTTATTGTAATATTATATTAATTATATACAAATTTAAGATTAATTTACGTTCGTTTTCAACTTTTTAATTTATCTTCAAACAGACTTCGTGTCAATCTTTCCTCAATGTATATTACACCATATCATCGATCTAGCTCCATTGTTGTCAATACATTTGTAGTTAAATACTCTTTTGTCGAGTCTTATTTCCACTTTTATTTACATTAATTATTTATGAGCCACATAAAAATCAGGGATAAAAGAATGTTTAGTGTAGAACACGTCATTTTTTCGGATCGTCGATATACTCAGATCAATCGCTCTTTTGTTTTATTTCCTTTTTTTCTATTGCATTAGGATAAAAGCTGTTGACTAGATCGTGGTGTTGAAACCTAACGAAGGCTGCCGCGTGCGATTCAATTCATAAAGTAAAACACAATTTTCATATCATTACTTCTAGCTAACGTTTTTATGGTTTTGTTACTTTTTCTCTCCTCGGCAGTATTCATTGTATGCATGATGAATATATTTCATAACAGAACATATTATCTCTTATGCGGGGCATTGATTTTTGTTGACAATTGAGCATTGGCACACTTAGTGCTAATCTATGAAATAAATGAATATACTTTCCCGCGCGAAGTTCCACCGCCTCTTCCATAATATTCATCATATTGTATGTGAATTAACGTCTTTGAAATCCAATATTCATAATTAACTGCTGCTAATTATAATTCAAGAATTATAACAACGAACATTTTAAACTTCAACTTCAATTCTATAATGAATGTATATGCGTATGCGACACAATGTTTGAGTTTACTTTACTTAAATTTCCGAAAAACTAATTTAGCGCTATTGAAAATTATTCATACTGATTTCCCTTATTACAGCCATAATTTTTATCCATATTCCCGTCATATATTGTTATAGTTATCGTATAACAGTGGTTTCATGACATTTTTCAGTGAGAATATCATCCCAAAAATCTGTCTACATTTATTATTTTACTGTACAAAGAGTCTTTGGTGTTGGATTGAATTTAATCCATTCATGCATATATTTTTACTCACCATACACGCGCACAAATACTCACATTCAAATCACTACATATACATTCGTATATATATATATATTTATCGATAAATACGCTCCACAAATATCGTGGCAGGATGAGAATATTTTATGAATAATTCGCTGCAATAATACCGAACACAGACTTTCCGAAAGTTCACAGAAAAGAATTCATGGAAGGCCATTTATAAAAATGTCCAATCGGCAGTAGTACAGAAGGGTGTGTCTAGTATTCATGAATGAATTGTTTGATGAGACCCGAGAACAGCTCTAGGAGCCGTTCTCCTAAAGTCAGACCCTCAATTCTTCCATAATTTGTTGATGATTATGCCCTTTTTTAAGCGTACCAATTGCTGACATTGGCATGTTTTCTTGTTGCAATTGGTTAGGGCTGATAAGTAAATTTTGTGCAGCACTAGATTTCACTGGTTTTGTATTTTTCGGTGGTGGTGGCGGCATAGGCACGAGACATGAATTATTTTGTAAATCTGCAAAGTCTGGCGGTGGCATATGTTGAATGTGATGACGTTCAGCTAAACTTTTTGTCTCCAGTTCACCACAAATGTTATTTGGCATTTGTCCATTCTCTTGACGTTTTTTTGGACAATGATGTTGATTTTTGTCACGCTGATAATAAACGCCAGCAAATATTAATACATTGAGAATGAGTAGACTGCAGCCAATTGCAATGGTGACGCTCAGGGCAGTTGAGTATGCTGCAAAACCATCTTCGGGCTGAGCAGTTGGGTCATCGAATGCAAGGTCGCTTGGTGAAATAGTTGTAGTATTATGCACACGTGCTGTAGTCACTTCGATCGTCGTTATTCTCAATGTTGTTGGTATTCTCTGGATGAATCGCGGTGGTACCTTTAAATAGATGGACAAGCGGATGATTCAAACATTCGTTTCTCTAGTGTGACTATGGTATAAATACCTGTTCCGCATCCAATAAATGATGAGATCTAGGCACCTCGTCAGTACCAGGTTTGTGAAGATCTGGGACAAGATTCAGCCAAAATGACAATCGATGTGCTCTATAGTGATTCTTGAGCTTTGATTTTGTGTCTGCGAAGAAAAGCATACATTTTTTTATAAAATCAATTTCCATTGTTTGATGGAGTTCCCATTTAAAATCAACTCCCAATGCATTACCAAGAGTGAGATAATTTTTATGTACAGCTTCATACGCTGTCCATAGAATATTTTTGAGTTTTGTGCGCTCGGGTCGTGAACCGCCTGAACCTGGATCCGGCGTACCTTCATTCGGGTTGCTGTAACAAAATATTCACGTGCTTGTTCATTCCTATACATTAAGAAGTTTGCAGTTCACGTCCCATAGACATTAATATTATTGAGAACAAATGATTATTCACCCAGTGCGCGCAAAGTTGGTTAAATATAAGATAACGCTTTCAGCCAATGTTATTTCAGCTCTCGTATAATTTTTCGGCCAATGCGATAGACCACCAACTAATGGTGCACCAAAAAAGTACGGCAATTCCTCACCGTGAATGCACCCTTGTCTCTGTGAACAAATTCCTTATGTATGTGTGTTCGTTCATAATTTTCAAAATGTTTACAAGTGTTATTTCATCGTCTTGTGTACGTTATTGCAACTTATTTCTTCAGCGATCAGATAATGACATGAGTAATAGCTCTACACTCACTTAATGTATAGTTACTTATGGGGAAGGGGAAACATGAGGATAGGCGTTAAATGTATTGCGATCTTCAACCTCTCACCAGCGTATTACAGGAAGCGAGGAAATTAGGTGGGAAATGAGCCGAATGTTGGTTCACTAAAAGACCAATTTCGTCATAGTTCATCAGGGAAAAATGTCGCATGAAAAAATTGAATATTTCGTGGGCATCCAAATGTTTTGGAGTATATTAGATTGAAATATATATTACCTGTGGATAATCTCCAAACTTAGTTTGATAATCGAAGACATAAAGGTAGGAATTTCTGTGCGATTGACTGTGGAGATCGGCAGTTCTTGTTGCAGGCGCCACTGTGTTCGCATCACCCAGCGCCTCAAGAGTCTCATCTCTGAAATTTTCCACTGTGTAATTTTGATTGCATGACCGTTGTCGAAAGTTTATGAGGAGTTCAACCACATAGATCGGTAATTCGATGGAACGAATTTCCATAAGTGAGTGAATAATCAGTGGAGAAAGTTAAATATATGGGATATCAGAAGAAAAAACATTTTTTCATTCAATGATTGATAGGGAAACTGAAGTAGAGGGTTGCATGAATACAAGTGCCGCGAGTGCATCAATACACTAAGGTAACAGTAACAATTTCTCTTGATAGACATATATTACCGTATATTGACTGGATGCTGAACAGGCCGCTCCCAATCAGTGTATTCGTTGATAATTGTTGCAAGAATTTCTGGTTGATGATACGTGTACGTATTCCTGACGAATTCTCGAAGGATTTTCGTTCTCCGGTCGGCCTCCATCCCATATGCAGTGTCGTCTGATGTCAATGAGAAGTAAGCTTCTGATCGAACTACTCCAATCATCAAATCATATCTGCGAGAAGAATTATTCATCCGAGAATTGAGAAAAAAAACTAAACATTATCAACAGATAGTTAGGGAAAAGTACAGATGGTGTGAATAAAAGCAAGTAGATTTTCGTAATAGAATTGTACAGGACAATCACAGTCATAGAAAGTGTACGCTCATTCGTCGAATCGACTTGATGAATTCCAGTGTTCGTTTCGAATATGTTCTGGAACTGTGCGTTTTTTTTTCTGCGTTTCCGAGTACACAAAGCACGTGCACGGTAATGAGTTTTCAACGTATATTCTATACACTATACAGAATATACCCTTATGTGTAGTTGTTGTTTGCGCAAGTCGCTCTCATATTTGCCATAGCCTGAGCGGAAAATACATGAACGAACTTTTTTTCTAGCTTGGTAGCACGGATCATCTTTTTTTTTTCAAACAAAAAAAGAGTCATTGGACATTCGGTCATATTCTTACTGATATATGTTTATACTCATTTCATTTCCATGTTTGGCCGGACATTTCCGATATATCGACTGACTGGAAGCCCTAATTGAATCTATTATTCTCAGATGTAACGACCGTTTTCTTTTTCTTCTATAATGTTGCAGACACTGTAGTTACTGTTGAAGAATATATGTGTGTGTCCAGTTTCTGTTTCAAATAAGAATTTCCAGCTACGTAGCATGCCTGGCTTATTCTCATGATGAGTTAATCACTTGTTGGTATCTTATCATTATTTTATGATAAACTGCGTATTGAATTAACTCATAATTGGCTCAAATGAGTCGACTATCATACGCAGTTCAAACATCCCACGGTTTTCCTCTTCCACTTTATGTATATATGCATGCAACAAATATATGTATAAACCCAGTCATCGGTTTTTGTGGGCTTGTGGCTAATTTCCGTTCCGTTCACCCAACAGCCCAGCGACATTTTCCTCGTTGTAATGGAGCTTATTAACTTTTACGATAGTTGTCTGCCAAGCTATTGCGCAATATTCGGTACTGAGGTCAGCATTAACCGCGCACTCTTCTCTTCGCCATATATGGGTACCACATTCAAGAGTAGCTTTTATGGTTACTCTTGAATGAAATTTCTCATTTTTAATTCGCTTTCACATTCACCAAATATATTTGATTTTTGTCTCAGGTATTTTCTCCAGACAACTGTATCAATATATTTTGCATATATACGAGTACAAGATAAAGATAAAATGTACTAACCTCGTAAGTTTGGCAACAACGTCCTTCCTCAATAGAATATTATTGAGGGTGTTAATTGTGTCCACTTGTAGAGTATAATCTTGATCTTCTGGATCTCCAGGATCGATCACTACACCATCGATGCTTGGACCAAATGCTGGTGCGAAAGCCAGTCCGGAAATTGGCACCGATAGGAGATTGTTGAGTGGAATGTCTCTCAGACAGCGGAGTAATGTTTGTGGGTCATTGGCGAACTGTTGGTTAGAAGTAATATGATAATTATATAGAATTATTTAAAACTTGGAATACCATAGTATGATGCATTCATCGTCAGATCATTCTCCGACGTGATCGAACTCTCGTATCGATACGGGAGCAGTGTGAGTACTTTGGCTTATGCTACACAATTTAATACCTATTCCACTATGAAATACTTTTAGTGCATGCGCACATACTATACCGATTATGCGTGAGATTACATTGGAGTGTACATACCGATGAGCAATTTAGATGTTTAGCCACTTGCATTGCATAGTTAGAGGCTCCTCGGACCAAAGCCCACGGTGATATAGCACTTCCAGACATCAAGACGCTTCGATGGAATAGTAGGCCTGCACAAAAAATGAATCAGAATGAATAACCTCATAATTCGAACTCCTATAATTTGAGGGCATTAACAAACTATCCTGCATAAATTATAAACATATGACCTAATTTTGAAATTTTTTCCAAAATGCATGATACACAACATTTTCCCCAGGTTGTTCTTACAGTTTAATTTTATTATTTTCTTTTCTTTCATGAATATTTCCTCACAAAAATACTCGACAAAACCGTTGCGGAAACACTTTGGCCTCTGTTGCCCATCGATTTCCTCGGTTGTCAGTTGTTCCATAGCGGGGAATGGAGGTGAAGGATAAAAGTTTTTCTGAAAGAATAGAGTGACGGACAGAGGTTGTATGAGGGGGTTGAAGTGAAAAAAAATGGGGATATTGTGCGGTGAACAGGGCGACGGCTGGTGGATGGGTTGAGAGACTCGTCTTGTTCTTCTTCCGGAAAATCTTCCGCAAGCGGAAGTCGCACGATAGGATAAACGAGGGAGCGACCGGGGCGTACATATTTTTTCTTCAACTCGTCCGGAATGAATTTATTTTCTTTTTCGTTTAGGTGACATATACAACAAGAGACAGAATGCTCGCAGCCGCCACGGTATTATGTATAGACATAAACATTTTCTCTGTCTCTACCTCTTTTTGACTTGTGCATTCTTTTTACTCGACGAAAGTAATACCACACCACACTCAAAACTTTTTCGTCCGTTCGGTCTCTCTTTATGTGCCGGGTGTGCACTTTTACCCCTTTTTTTGTTCCCCTATTAATTTATTTTTCCTACCTACGCCGTATACAGTCCACCACTTGTTTTTCACATACTCGGGAAAAAAAATGTGTGGATTCAAATCAGCTACTCCAAATTTCTGCATATCTATAGACATATGCATAATAACTTTTGGAGTCAATTTTTTATTCTCCCTTTCTAGCCCCATCCTGATTTTTCGTTAGGCAGCGCGTGACCCAGCATTAATTAATATTCCACAATGGAGTAGGGTATTTCACATGTTCCATATGTATATATATATGAAAAATAAATAGAACACATAGACTTACCGTCGGGAACAGCGTGACTGGTCATGAGGAAATTCACACAGGCGGCGCCAGTTCCATGGCCAACTAGAGTTACATTGCCAGGATCTCCACCAAAATAAGCTATATTTTCTTGGACCCAATGTAACGCAGCTATTTGATCCATGAGGCCGTAATTCGCTGGTGAACGTAAGTGCGAATCTGTGTTAGCATTGAGAAAGCCTGTAATCAAAATGTCCACATGCGATTGAATGGATTTCCTCCGTGAAGCCTCATTGAAACATCAATGTATATATGCGAAACAAGAAGAGTGAAAGTGTCGAGGTTGGGTTAGAGCTTCTACCCGTGGATGTGCATAATTTCTATATATCACCATCTTTCAATCTTTTTTTTCTCTTCTTTTACTCTGTATATACTTTTGTGAACATCGACGGTTTTCAGGAACCAACAATAACATCCACCATGTAGTTATGCATATACCATATACATTGTCGGGCGTATAAACTGATTCATGGAAACAGGAAAAAAGACTGTCGAATATTATTAATGTAGTGCGGTTTGTCAGCAATAAAGCGAAAATCGGTGAATATATATAAAAATGAATGGGAAGAGAACAAGAGGAAATGGTCAATAAATAAAATTCGATGAAGATGAAAAAATAAAATGATGAAAATACAAAATGCCAGAACGAATAGATTGATCTACGAATGGGTGAGAGTGGTATACGTATATGAATGCATGAGGGGTGCAGGAACATGGAAAGCAAATCAAGCGGTGAATTTACTTTACGGCTCAACTCCTGTCGCATTTATTCACTTTGCATTTTTTATTGTACAGCGATATTTATCTCGCATATCTATGATTCAATTGATAACGAAGTGTCATTTATGGTTTTGTAACATTATATGTTCAGTGATATATTTTATTTACTTTCGAAAATTTTACTTCCGGCAGCTAACTGTCACTTGCGGGCTTACGCAAGCATCCGTTATATGTATTTTCCATATCTATATGTTTGTTATGCATCGTGGTCGAGAGACTAGCGGGAAGTATAGAGCGAATTATTCATTGCCCGGGAAATATTCCGAGCCGTGTGAGTTGTTTCGTAGTTTCATGAATTTTTAAAATATATTATTCCGTTTTGTTTTGTTTTTTTTTTTTTCTTTTATACGCTCAACTTTATTTCCCCGAGGGAGTTTCACAATTTTTATTCATTTTTATTGTCATGATTTATCCGTACAGTAATCAATCACTGACAAAATAAATTGAAATACAGAGCTCGATCAACAGATCACCCGAGTGCTTAATGTGTGGTTACATCCATGATACATACAGCATATATATATATAATCCAAGAGTAACGAATGATGAAAAAATTACGGTGACACGTGCATCTAACAACGTCTAGGTGATGCTGAAACGAAGGAGTGAAAAGTTCAATAGCCTTGGGAAACGGAAGGCCCCACTGTAATGAATTTCCTATTAGATTTGGCTTCCTTAGCTACCACGGCAACAGGGACGCCACTTCTCCAATCTCTTTACAGACCTTCTATTTCTTACCTTATTTCCTTTTTCCCTTTTTTCCCCATATTTTCCCTCCGTCCTTTCTCTACGTCTGATTCTATTTTTTTTTGTATTTTTTCCCACGACCTACATTTATCATATACATTCTGCTCTGTGGAAGAGGAATCAAAGATTTTTCTTTTATGTTAAAGGCGGATAAAAAAATTGAAGCGACCAAAAGTACGAAGCAAGAAAAGTGTCATGTAATTTATATATTATGAGACGCTCCGAAGCCGAAGTTAAAGGCGGATGGCAAAAAAGATGTATACTTAAATAGGAAAATTTAGTCTAGAAGTATGAGCAAGGCATATCAATGATTTGACATAAAGGATAAAGACATTATGAAAATCAATGACTGTAATTGTGAGACGGTATATTGCTCAAAGCCAATTGAGTAAATGATTCAGTTACGGTATGATATGAAAAATGAGTCCGTGGAAAATAAATGAAATACATGAAAAAGCTCACCTAAAATTCCAAGTCTGTAGTTGATTGTTACGACAACAACACCACCATAGCTGGCGAGTACGCTGCCATCATACGGATTGCCGCTGCTCCATTCATAGCTTTCACCATGTACAAAGACGATCACAGGATATCGTCTACTGGCGCCGTCTCTGGCGCCGGCTGAAATCGATAAAAATTATGGATGATTGATTGATAAAACTGACAACGCTCGTTCGGTGCCGCATGTTATCTCGTGCGTTCACTCAACCGACATTTTACTCATGTATATATATATATATATGTATACATTTGTTTAGTTTGAAAAGTGTAATTTCTCAGCAGAGCTTCATGGACATTTGACGCTGTTGTGGAAGATTACTGTGGGCAACGTGCGGGGGCGAGATCTGACAATGATCTCCGTCGTGGACGCAAAATTAATATATTTTTCATATGGAAAATTCCCTGTGCTGCAGTATGTTTCATAACACATCTTCAGGTCTCGATTGTTACATTCTTTCCATTCAGTTCCATTGGTCAGTTTGAGAACCTATGGGGAATGAAAAATGAATAGCGAGTCAAATTGATTCGACAAAAAACGAGGGTTGAAATGAAACTTTTATGTCAATGAATAAAAATTTTTCGCTGATATGTTGTGGTTCCGAGAAAAATGAGCTTCATGGAAGGATGCCATACATATATATACATTCTAACACGAATATAAGTGAGTGTAGAACGCTTGCGAACGGCGAGGAGAACAATTTAATTTATTTTCACTTTTCTCGTTTGTTTTGCTCTCTTTGCTCGTGCCGCTTGTCTTCTTCTCTTCCTTTCATATTTATTCTATACGCTCAAATGAAACTGTTTGTTCCGTAAAAAAAGCATATTTTCCGACGCTTGGTACATTCACCAGCAACAAAAAACAAAACTAAATTGCATTTAGTACATATATAAATGAAGGTGAGGGCAAATTAACTCTCTCTATATGTGTATGTGCCATACTATCTCTTTCGTGAAAAATGAATTGTAGCCTAACATTCATCGCTTCAAAATTTTCTAAGACGCACGAAGAAAAGGCGGCCGACTGAATGGAGGGATCAGAATCATCTTGCCAGTATAGAAACGGTGTATACTCATCTCTTGTGTTCATTGAATTTCGTAATCGAATGCCATTAATTCAGCTGAAATGATTACTTCCGAGGAAAATCAAATTATGCAAAGTATCAGTGTGTGCACGTGTGTAAGATGTATTTCTAAAGTTTTCAATATCATTAAAGCGCCTTCAATTAATCAGACTCATAATATGAGTTTGTAAATTTATCGCTTTTATGTTGCATATAGATTATCTTATGACATAGATGTGCAAGATGTGTATAATGCGGACCAAGCCGATGAAGTGTATGGACCAATTGAAATTCTGTAAACGAGAGCAGCAGCATATACATATATCGGTATATAAATCTTTCATATAACTAATATTGATGATCAATACATGCACACTTGAGAGGTGTGATAAAATTGATACATGGTCGTATGTATCTGTAATGTACATGGTAATTTGATAAAGCATACCTGAAGGATTCACCACAAATATCGATAATTAAATTGGCGGATGCTGCTAATAAGTGTCGAATGTTATCATCGAACTTCTCCTATACATCAAATCAAATTGGGTAGACGAAAATTCGTAACAGATAGGTTGATTTGCTCTCATTTTATATACGTTTCATAGGTATACGCACCAAGTCGTAAAAATCAATGTCAGAAATTCGAAGTTTCATGCATCCTGTGCACACACACATATATATACATAGTATTGTAGATTCAAAATGGCGGCAGACGTGGAACCCTGCGATTGTCATTTCTGAATGATACGAGAATATGAGAGCGAAAGGGTGGCGAGGGGAAAGAGGTAGATTGGATGTGTATACAACACATCCACGCACCACTTGGCAATCTCTCTGGTTATCCCGCGAGCGTTATAGTTATATGGCTGACTTGATGGGGAACTGTAGGGTTAGAGACGAGATGCGTTTGTGGGCGGTGCACCATCGCGTATGCATGTCATGGGGTGATGCGTGATTTGTTGAGTTATGACCTGTGCCTGTATACCTCCCTGAAACGTTTCGTTCATGTATTGGAATACTAAAGCTCAGTTGATACCCCTAATGCCTGTCGATGGTTCTACCTGATTTCAATTATTACAGATCTTAAAATTAATTCCACTTTATTCCTCTAATATTTCATTAATATAGCAGTATGAAACACGTAACTGTGACTAAACTATATGTGTTATGTAAATTCGAAGTGTACTACACACATATGATTTTATGTTTCCATATACGTTTCCCTCTTATTGTTTACAGTCAAACTATTTGGGAATACATAATATATTTATGTACCCCTTGACACATATCGATATCTGATTTTCTTAGCTATGCAGAATATCACTCTGACGGTGAATAAATTTTCATGGAGCGTATGCCAATATTTGTAGAGTTGAAATATTCAAACAATTTCGTCTGATAGTATGTATTGGTGGTGGTTGATGTTAGGAGTGGAGGGCTATATTGTCACGGAGGAAATTTTACATATTCATAAAAGCTTCGAGTTTGATGGTGGTAACGGCAAACGAGCTGTGTGACTGCCGATTCTCTTGAGATCGATGCTTCTTGCTTGCATGGCGCTTGTGAGACACATATGTATATATATTCGTCTTACATATGGATTAAATTTATAGCTCAAGAGAGTGTTGTATTATCACTTGAATTTTAATCTCAAAATGACACTCGTTTTTGCTATACTTGAAATATCATGCCAAGTAGAATTGTCTTTTATATATTTGTTGCGAGCGACGACTAACCAAATAATAAGACTATTTATGGGAATATATGGGCGTGTATGAATGGTAGTGCGATTACTTGACAGGTGAATGGCTCCACCCAATATGGTATACTGTAGTCGCATGTCGCATGATGTATAACGAATACAACTGTATTTATTTTATAATTGAATGCAAAAAATCTTCGTTGAGCTTGGATGATGTCTTCTTTATACACTATCCCATTGTTTTTTTCTGGTCGCATGAAAAACCATCGACACAAAGATATATTGAAACTAAATAATATAAAAGTCATATGTCATATCTAACACTCAATTATTGATAGTGTTAATCCCAATAGTGATTGTTCTATTATCACCATTGTGATGAGAGAGTTGTATTGTATGTTGTTGTAGAGAGAGAGAGAGAGAGAGAAGAGATCTATCAATCATGAATTTTGAATTGCATTTTCCAAGGGACTATAATTTTGTTGATATTTCTATTGAAGCAGAATCCACGAGGGATGTTACGTGGTGTCTGGGGAAATCGAACTTAATGTTTCTAGAAGCTTGTAGGATTTCTCTTGAAAGCTCGAGTTTCAACTGTATTCTCGTACTCTTCACTTCCCTTTCTTTCATTCTCCTAGTTCGTCCTTCCCCCGCGCTATGTTGATAAATTCCAACGCGTAGAGTACATTGAATGGAAAAACTCAAAACTATTCGTACGTATATTATCTCTGAGCTTTTATTCGTGACTCTGGGGTTCAGTTTGAAATACACTCATTGGAAGAATAATGAATCCATAAAGAGAAATAAATGAATGCATAGTAACTATAACATTAATTATAGTAGAATGGGGATTTAATGTACTGGAGTTGATGAAGCCGAATCCTTGATTGTATATATTGTGAAGTTATAATATTTTTAGCGCTGGAAGGCTCTATCGATTGCCTCCTTCTTCTTCCATGTTTTATGCTTGAAATGTGAACACTAACTTATGAGTACAAGCATTGGAGGCTGTTTTGACATTAATGAATGGTATTCATAGTACTTTTTTTTCATTGTTCCCATCATTACATTGTGTATTGGAAAATTTTTCGTTGGGATCTAATGGTTGTGTAATTACCTGATAATCTCATGATTAATGCCTAGTTATAGGTAGCCAAGATAGACTAAATGGTTGTTGGACGAAGTGAGAGAATGGCAACTGATTTCTCGCATTAGAGCTGATAACGACATTGCCAGGTGGTATACACGTAAAATAGTGGAGAGGTGACACTTCACCACAACGACCGAGCAGGTGATAGATACATATGTACACATACTACATCACCTCGTTTTATCATGTCTAGTTGGACATTTTGGAATTGGTGAGTGCAGCGTATTGTCACATAACCAGGTTATAGCATCATTAATGTTTGTGTCATTTGTATTGCAGTATATTTGTATTGCATATAATATGATCTATGATTATGTGGGCCATATTTATGAATATTGTAGTAAAGGAAGAATCATATACTCTTTTTAAACATTTTTATCGATGCGAAAGCTAAGAACCGCAATTATTATATGCTTTTGATCATTTGATCTTGTATATGTATTTGCTTATTTGTAAACATTTCTGTCTATTTTACGGTATGATGTTATCATTTCTCTCCAGAGATATATAATAAATGATAAATCACGTAACTTCACGGCAACCTTGATATAAAGTGACATGAATCAAATTTCTTTCATTCCATTTGGCGAGGTGAAGCATGAGCGCTGACCGATGTTTCTCATCGATGGAACAGCCAGGAATAAATCTTACCACTCGACTCAGTCGTGCGAGAAGAGTTGAAATATATAAATTTATATATCTGAAATATATTTAAAAGGTGTCATTATTCAATTTATCGACGTCTAATGTTCAGGAAACATCTTTCAATAAGTGATGATGTACAATGCGAAAGATGAAATGAAGTTATGTATAATCAAATGAAGTTGGAGACATGTTGAAATTCTAATATAGATTCACTGTTGGGGGATGCACTGAGGAAGGATAAATTTGATATTATACATGTCGGTGAAGGTTTCACATGTCCTATTTACATTAGGCTGTACATGTACTACTACAACCACTCACACTCCAGAGTGTCAAATTAAATAACTTAGCAGGGTGCCGTTAGGGTGTGCACTTTATAGTACTATGTACATATAGAGAAGGAGTAGATGAGGCTTTACACCACGTAACGGATTAGCTCGTTCGTATATGCTCTGTGATGATAGCATATGCAATACTTTTCTATCCCATCTAATCATTTGTTTTTGTTCCGTAATTTGATAACGTCTATACACTCAATTACCCATCTTTTGCATCCTCTCCACAATGTTTCTCACACGTCATTGCACAAATATATATATATATATATATATATATATATATATATAAACATGTATGAAATACGCGTGAAAGTAATATATAACGGAATAACTTTGACAGTTAGTCTTGATCTGAATATGTGTTTTAATCGATCTGTAGAAAAAGTTTCAACATCCACCATATGTATGCAATGAATGTACGCTCTTACAAATTCGATTTGAGCGCATATATTCAAAGAAGGGAATTAATTTTGTGTCGGAAGTTTCAAAGTGTTGAAAACTATGAAATTCCATCAAAGGACTGGTACGATCGGAAAGCAACTCAAAGACAAAGAGGGGAACGCGATGGTGAAAATTTTAATATATTTACACACATAGATATTATTGTACGTAATTAAACTATTAATTGAATGAGTTCACTTTAATCAGGCATGTTAAGAGATATTCGAAGAGAACACAAAAACATCTCGATAATGGGAACTTCCGTGTAGCGTGCAGTATATGATAATACCTGGAGTTTGGCTTTGCCAATATTCTTTTTCCTGCATATTCAATTAACTACCGGATCAAAGTTAAAGTGTTTCAGTTCAATTTCAATGAAAATTTGAAATTATATTTCACTAGACGCACCACTAAGGTCCATCTCGAGACTAATATATAGTTATGTGGAAAAGCAATGCTCTTTTTCGGGTTCCGTCAGTATTGGCACTTGAATACTGTCCCCTCTTCTCATCCCTGACACTTTGAGCTTTTACTTTTCGTACCCTTTTATGTCTCGTTGATCCCTACCGGCATCATATTCGCTCTTTCCTGCTCGTTTATCCTGTGCACAACTATGGCTTTCCTACTCTTCTATATTTGACTTCGCTGCCTTCATTCGGTTAGGGTGCTTGAAGTGCAGATAGAAGCCCCTGTAAACGTTAACGGGCATCGTACACATATATATATATATATATATATATATATATATGTATATAACCATATATAGTTATTTATATACATGCGTTTATAGGTATATATGTACATGTGCCTTGAACGACAGAGACAAGGGAAACAGGAATCCCAGTACGACGTAACCTGACTCACTCACGCCCGCTCGCTCGCTCACACACTCCCTTAATCCTCCCACTGTCGCTCTTCTCGTTCCCATGTATATATTCATATAGATATATTCATGCATTTGTTGCCCCTTTTGCTATTCGACATGCACCGTTTGTTGTTCACAATCCTCGATAGATCCTCGCAACAAATTACGCGTCGACGCGTGGCTATTCGCTTCTATACGACCTTCAGCATATATGTATACTATGCTCCTCCACTACTCTCAGTTCTCGTTTCTATATCCAATGTTCCGTACGGATCTTCCATTTGTTAAACCGCTCAAGCTTGATCTATGTATTGCAATATAATTCAAATTTTTTCACGTATGTATACCTACATTCGTATAACTCTTGTTTGTTTATATATTATCCGTGCATACATGCCCTGAAAAAGTATCCAGTCCTGACATCAATATCATTTTACTGTTATCTCGAGTGTAAATAAAAGTGATAATATTATCAGAGCAATAGTTCAAGTCACATGAATGTATTGGTAACGTATGGTGACTTTAGTGATGTTATTGAGTACACAGGTGTAAATATAATTACTTTGTTGTGCGATTTACGTTGTTGAACTCGAATTCAGTATATACACTACACATTCTGGGGTGCACTCCCTTGTAGATTCGAATTCCTTACCCATCTATTTGAATAGTTGAAGGAGTATTGTATAATTCCGCCACTGTATCGTCGCAGTATGGCTGATGTAGTGAGTGATACTCTCCCCTTATTTCAATCACTAATACGACTGCCGACTCGGGTCAGTTCTACAATGTACATATCGCTTCTGTAAGAAATAGTTGGATGACGTTTCTGAATCAGGAGGTCGGCTCCAATTTGCTTCATTCAATTCCATCATAAATACCATCAGATCATCATATGGATCGTTTTTTTTTCGTTTTTTTTTCATAATTGTATCGAAACTTTTGTATTGAGAAAAAATTTGTTGTACATTTATAATAATCCATGAGCAACTTGGGTGAACTTTGCTGTATAATTGAATATAGTACATTTATCAAGTGTTCCATCAGTCTGAAAATTGAATATGTTCTCTTGTGACTAGTAGTATTATACTTGGTTATTACAAGGGTAAAGTTCATTGTATATACCTAATGTTATTGTATAATATATGTAACTTGACGGAAAGCAAGACCGTTATGCGACAAAGTTAGCCACGACAGGTTGAACTTTTCCCAGAATATGCTGTCGTTGTGAGTGTGCAAACTCACATCACAGGATGAACGAATATGTCTATATACATATGAATATGTAGGTGCATATAATTGTAGGACGCGTGAACATAATGTTACTGTTATATATCGTGATTGTTGCATTTCTGTCGTCTGCGCGACCTGTATGCTATATGCAGGTCAAAATTATTCCAGCATGAAAGGTGTTTTGGTCAATGTCATTTGTTCATTTGTGAGCTGATGCTATATATGCTAATATGATAATCCGCCACTTATTACATATAGATATGACCATGGAACAAATTCGACGTTTGTAAAAATATTTGTATTATTTTATGAAGACTAAAGTATTTGCATTTCACATATTACATAGTTTCCTACATTACTATTCTTTTCCAGTTATTTTTCGCAATATATAATTGAGATATTATAATGTTACTAGTTGCAGTTATGAACAGCACCGAGATACACTTTATTGGATTGAACTTGAATGTAAGATTGTGGAGATTGACGCGTATGTGGATGTCAGACAGTATTCGGGTCCCATCGATGTAATATGGATACGAGGTGTTTTTCTCAACGATTTTATAGTAACGCGACATTTTCATACTTTCATCAAGGTGAAGATATATACCTCACAAGATTAACTCTATCTTGTTCTCTTAATACATATACATGAAATAATAATATGGGGGGAAAGCATAAGAATTGAATGGGTGAATTTCAGCTTCCATATATATTTGACGCATTCGAGATATGACGCTGCGAGATGAGAATGAAGAAGTGCATCCCAACGGCATTCGGATAACGGATAACGGATGACTGATATACTCTTGTGGGAATAACGTAGAGAGTTCGCTCGGCCTCCAGTGAATAGAGGAGAGAATAGAACGCGAGAACCGATGGGGTCGAATGCTATAGTAGAGTTGGGCTGAAAACGTTCGAGATAATGTATGACGTAATATAATATTCCAAGATGGAATGTGGTATAGGTGTGCGCACGATTCCGAACTGCAGTCAAAATGACGCACAGGCTCATCTCGTAAGGCGGGTGTAGAGATCTCCATACAAAGTTTAATGTCAGGAAGTGTTCCACAGTCAAAGCTGAGGATGAATAATAATATGGTACCACCATTGAGAATTCTTAAGTTACTGCATATGCGTCGACAAGAAGACGAAAAAAAACACTGAGTCATAACATTTTCATGAGCTCTGTTTCCCCCTCGTCGTCACTCAAATATTGGACCAATGCATCAATCATGGAGGGAATAGATCATTTTGATATAATCTGGGATGAACGACATTGTAAAACTGTATCACATCGTCATTAATAATACATATAATGACCATGCTGTTAATTTATTGTACATTGAATCTAAAAATTCTCCAATTTAAAGTCCTCGAACAGAATTGCGATGGGTTTCGATTTATTAGCATCTATTTTTCAAAATTAATGCGATTCAATCAGATTTTTCGAATAATCTTGTAGTGAATGTAGCAAATATGCTGCACCACCAGCTCGAGTAGCTTCTGTCGGAAATGTTGTATAACAGCGTTATCGTCGCTACACCGGACACTTATATTCCCATGGGAACATTCTCCCAGGGCATTTACCAATAGATACATTGACACAAATATATATGACTCTTTGCATTGAGAATGGTGTGCTAACCCGTCTCTATCGGGTTGACTATAACATTATCTATTGATGTCACTCATTTCAAATGATCTGGGACAGTTAGAGAGTTTATTCAACCAATTATTATTACCTCAAATAAGTTTTAATTGAAAATATATATTTATCATACATCCTGTGTGAATATCATCAACAGCAGAATATTGATACAGTGATCTAAATTATCTCATGCTTCGTCGTACGGTCACGTATTCGATTACATATCAGTTAATTATCTTTTAATTATTATCTTGTTTATCTTTGGCCTCACGCATATATTGCATTTTAGGTATATACATAGTGATTCTGTGAGTATGCATTTGCCTTCACTATTTTATTCTCATGGGGTCGTTGTAATTGCCGTTTAAAATTCCGCCGGGCGCTGACGTAGCTTCTCCCAACCGTGCAGTTGCTCTGGTTTATGTCTGTAATATATATATATATATGACATACCGCGATGAAGAGCACTGTCAAGTATAATGTGGGACTGTTGTGATACAGAAAAATTAATATACATTATTCATGGATGCACTTACGTGTCAGGCGAAAGACGCGTGAAATTTCGTGGTGTGTCCAGTGTAAATTGTAGTGGATGGGGCGTCATTCGTTTAATGTATGACGTGAGAGTGAGTATGACAGAGAGTAACAAAATGTAAAATAATAAAAAAAGCATAGTACGTAGGAAAGCAAGTATGAGTCAAATGCACGCACGCAAACTTATATATTCATAATATACAGCACCATACATGATTGTATGATGGCGTTTTTCACACTCTTTCCTGCAGAAATCTCTTGCATATAATTATTCTATTTACTCTATATATGTTAATATGTGTCCCAGATAAATTACGTGGAATATGCGGGGGTGAATGATGGATCGGTTATATCAGTACATAAATATCCTTCGTTAATATTTATTTCTGCATTTATTGATTTGTTTTTGTGAGGTCTATTTATTCTTTTTCTCCTACAGATGAAGATACGTGGAAAAAAAGAATAATCGTTGGTTCCAACACTTCGGTGCGACAATGTCTTTGAATATAAATCCGAAACTTTATGTTTGATTTAATGGCCCTCTGGCCTATGGCATATCCACCATCCTGCCGGGATTCAACATCACATTGCGCTTTAAGGAGATAGAAAATAGATAGAAAGGATATACAGGAAGAAAATACATAATGGAGAGTGGAAAAAAATGGAACAAGGAATAAAAAAAAATTAGGGGTTCCATATTTCAAAATATTACTGGCAAAGTGTACAGCATTTGGTGTATATATGTTCCTCTGAACTATATACTGCCTGGGGGTGGACTCTGTACTATCCTTTTATGTCCGTATAACACCGTGAGATTCATATTATTCCATATAAGAAGGACGAATATGGATATTTTTCGACATGCGCTATATCCATGCATCTATGGCATAATGATACCTATATATTTCGTCCAATCTCTCTCTCTCTCTCTCTCTCTCTCTATCTTTCTTTCAAAGAAAACGATATACACGAAGTGTTATCCTATATGTATGTTTCCATTGATATTCAGGCCAAAGGATATTTTTCAGAGGAAAGGTCTGCGATAAGAATCGCAATATACATTTGTCACGCTTGCGAAAATTCATAAATTGCATCTACTCCCTTGACTATTTCAAATTTTCAATTTTTCAATATTTGAATGAGCAGAAAATTATTACAGTAAACTAAGAGCAATTGTAGATAATAGGTAGGTCTCAGAACGTTGAAAGGTATCATGGTTTGATCACATAATACGCGAATTTACATAAACAAAAAAAAGACATTTATAGACTTATTAAACTTCGATAAAGCATACAAATTCAACGATTAGTTGCATGAGCTAATTAAATTGCCACATTTTCAACCAGAAATATCCAAATATTTATGCACGTTCTACTATGACATATTTATCTAAGAAATATAGTCTCAATGGATGGCATGAAATATTGGCTGAACATATATATATATGTAACACCAATTATCGAATATCATCGGTAAATGTTAACTTACCATATTTGTTTTCAACATGTTTGAATATTCTATACAATTATAATAAAATTACGATGGGAACTATGAAATTTGTCTGGCATCTCTAGCAACGTTAATGAGAACTCATTCCCGTTTCATATTCATAACTAATGAAGTTCGTGATTAATAATTTGTAACTGAATATGGTTTGAAAATAGTTTCATCAATTTTGTTAATAGACGCGTGATTAGTTCATGATAAATATGAGCTTTTAACTATTACTGTGGTAGGAACGATAATTTTGTTCTCAATTTCCCGGTGCTTTCACGTTTATGGTTGTTGACCCATCATCGGTTAGTTAACGAATTGGAAGTAATAAATTAACTGAGGGTTTCAGTCCACCTGCGCATATATTAACGTTGTGCAACGTTATGTAGAGGTGGGTATACAAATATCTTTGTATTATGACCAATTGATGTATTCTTCTGATGGATATATGTAATATGTGTGAATAAATAATCATTGTGAGAAAAGAGAAAAATTAGCTTCGTATTCAAAATCATATATGCTCTACCGATCCGGCTGTCTTCGCGATAAAGTGCTGGGCCATAATACGCTACCGCATTCGAACTCACGTTAATCCACCGAGAATTTATTCCCCATATTAAATTGTGCTGGTGGGTAGAGACATATATGTGTGAGGGCTTAACTGTTTGTGAATATAATTAGATAAAGCTACCGGTTCTCGTTAATCGAATTTTTATTACCACCGAAAAATTGCAAGAGTTATTTTCTTCATTAGATTCACTCTTCACCAATTGCTATCTTGTGAATTAAATATTTTATGAATTTTGTGTAAATCTTTTTCTGCACAATAAAATGTGTAAGCTTCATCATGCTGTGACTATGCCGTTCTTGTTTTTAAATATCACGATACATTCAAAATTTGCACACACTCGCAGCCGATGGATATTTTTTATTCTTCACATATGCCATTGCATGTGTGTGACTGCATACTTCGTTATTTTATCGACGCTCAAATGGAAAAGCGATATAAATGAATAGATATGTTCGAAGCAATTACCATTGCTATCTTGTATTAAATTGTGCTTTCTTTGTTCCATCATTCACCACAATATTACACAACAATATACATAAATATATTCACTATGAAAATATGAATATATCGTATGAATATCCTAAATGAATAATGCTCAGTAGTTTTCCGAAAAATAAAGTAAATAGTACAATAAATTTTTGTATTGTTTTCGTCATGAGGTATATTTTTTATGCACATTCAAATATACCCGCCAATAGTTTATGGGTTTTGTACTTAATGATGTAGCTATAATCATAAAGTCCAGGGGAATTTATGATGCTTGAGAGTCTTGCGCGGTCGTCTTTGGCCCATCAACCTTTTTATTACATCTACTTGTGTTCGCTGATATGAATCTTGAAGCTATATTGCTCTAGCTATATTCTTGCTGTCGTAGAACTCTACGTTTTTTTTCTCCATCATTTTCTCGAGGCAGAGTGATAGCCTATAAAGAATAATTATTCGACGAAAAATGGATTGCGGAAGTGGCTGCTTTCATGGATGACTCTCTGAAAAATTGGAGCGGAAATACCAGTCTGATGGAACAGTAGAGAATAGATAAAACGGTGATAAAGGGCAGTGGAAAATCTATGGATCCTCATGGTCTTGGTAGCACACGGAGCCTCACTGTAGAACATGGTTGTGCCCGTGGAATTGATTTTCTCGTGGACAATGACTCTATCTATTATCCGTTATCTTAAACGCCGTTGGGAATTTGGGATTGGCAGTATCATGACTTGGCGTTGAAGAAAATTCGCCGGTTTGCACCCTCGTTCCAATAGGTTATAGATGTAATCTACACTGCATTTGAACGTACTTCATTTCTTCAGGTGATTTATATATATATTTATATATACATACATACATACATGCATGCATGCATAGATAGAAATATGGCGATTGTACGACAGTCGTGGAATAATCAAAAAGATATCTTTATGGAAATAATAGTACATCTTCATCGATCTTGGTATCACACTGGCCACAATCACCAAGTACCTGTGCTGCATAAATCCAAAAACGGACAATACTATATGGACATATGTAACAATACGTGAGATGGATTTATTTGGTTGGTGACTCTGCAATCTGACAGGAATTTTCACTGGAATTCATATTAATACATGCTTGTATGGACTTCTATCGGGTATTCTCACGAGTATGATTTCATCTTTATCAAGGAGAGGACACAACGAGGGAGGGAGAGGGAAAGCTCTTAAGAAGGTTGCATCGTCTCGAGTATCTCACCGATATTTACTCTCAAGTGACATAGAGATGAGGGAGTCAGATCCAATGCTATAACAGCTACACTTGAAGCTTCCTTCGTGTTGCTCGATGAATTTGTAATATGTCCAAAGTGCTTGTGAGGGCTGATATATAGCCACCACGTTTCAGTTCAAGGTAAAGGCTATGGTGCGGTATCTGAACCAGAGTGAGGCTCATGCTGCCTAATAAACATTCTTTAGAATTGACAACAAAGTAAATACTCTGTAGAATGTCCTGATTTGGGAAATTCTTCGTTTATATCAACAGGGGAATGAATTTTTCAGCATAGTAGCTTCAGAGTAATTAATCTAGTTGCGCAACATAGCGGAGACACGAAGGCGATATGAGCCATGCGAGGATGAAAGCAATGAGCGCATGTATAATAACTACAACCTCCACTTCTCTCAAATACTTTTCTCTTTTCTTTTCCATTCAATGGAAATTGTGTAATTGAATGTGTATTGTTGTAATTGAAATGCAATTGAATATTAATAGGTAGCGCGAGCAAATTGGAATTCATAAAAAATAGAGTTGATTTAAAAACAGTGACCAATGTTTCTATGGATAGTGTATGCATGGGTAACTACTGAGGAAGAAGGTAACTTCATGTACTAAAGAAACTACGGAAATTACGTGAGATCACAGTAAAATGTACGGGCGGGGAAGGAAGCAAAAAAAAATATATGATGTCGAAGTACCTGCTCAGTGAACTTTTCCAATAATTAATGAAATCATTCGTGAGAACGTTCGTGGAAGTAGGTGAGAAAAAAAATATGTATATCTATATCTATATATATATCTATATATAAAAGAACCAGGAAGTTAGAGAAATAGGACGGTGGGGTCAAAGTTTACGGGAAAATTAAATTTCTCTCGCTCGTGAGAAGGATTTTTTGCTCGGATTTCTTCCATTCGGCATAGAATGTTTTTATCTCGAGCTCAGCCTTACTCTCTCTCACTTTTTTCTCGTTCGGGCAAGGTTTCAATTACGTCAGGAATTTTCGTCCGTCGCAGCCTCATTGCAAGGTTGAAAACAAAGTGAATTGAAAGAGACTCTGGTTGGCATATAGTGTAATACATACTGAGGTAGAGGCAAAGGAGGGAAGGCGCGGAAGAGAGAGAGAGAGAGTGAGTAGGCGATCGAATTGAAAGATCAGGCAGGGGAAATGGGCTAGTATAATCAAGTTCTTCAGGTCTCGTCATACCCATCCATACTATTAGTGGCGCGTTTTATTTTATAGATTGAAGTTATGCTTCACAGTGTGTCTGGGTGTCGTGGTTCAATCTTAGTTCCAAAACCGCACAGACAAATTGAACGTGTCGTGGCTTGAAGTGTCGTGAACTCGAACATGTTCATCGCCAATTTCACCCTTGAATAGAGACACATCAATTAGTCGGCGTCACTTGAAAGTAGATCTATATAGTTCGTTGCCCATATGGCCAATTAAACTGAGAGGTGATGAATATTGTATCCTGTTTATTGCTTCCTTATATTTGCATTGGCGAAGAATTGTCAATTAACATGATGAATGTGAATTTTCACTCGATTGTCATTATATACAACGAGAGATGAATCGGATTATATTTGTTATGTTATAGGGAGGCGGTTGAGACGAGTATAGAACAACATATTGACCATAACTACCAGCGCATCGTGGCTTCAATTATAATGTTAGTGATAGCGATAGATGATGCCACGACAATGTACCTGCGACGGGCATTAAGCTGCTATCCGCCGTAACAGGCGTTAATACCTCACTCGTGCGTGTAGCGAATGGCTACCTTGTGAATCATGAACGATCAACGTGCCGCCAATGTAGCGAGAGGCAGAGGGTTAGAATGATACAATATACCTCTGCTGGTGGTTTCACGCAATCAATCCTGACATGCATCTCTGTGATCAGTTAAAGCCTATGGCATATGTATTCTGTTGGGTACACAGCATTCATACTTGTATTATATGGACCCTTTGACGCATTTGAATTCAGCTGTTATTATGAGGATGTGATGGGAGTGAATGTAGGGAAACCGACGCACATTAACAAACAGCACATGCATGAACGAATGAATCTTTTGTTTACATGTAGTTATGGTATCCGACGCTAACAGTTTCGGTTGATAATCGCCCAATTGTGGTAAGAAAGAAGGATTTTCCAAGTTGCGAATTTCCGACACCATTACAAATTCCATATGTTTCATATTTATCAAATATCGAACTACGAAGAGCCGACGTTATACAATGCTATGCCTCATTGTACGTCATCATTGCATTTACTACTTTTCCTCGCATTCACTTTCAGACTGGACTGTTCGTTGATTCCATCGCGAAGAAATTTATAAAATTGAGTTTTCATTAAAAAATACAATAGTATAAGTTTGAGACAATTTCCCCATGCATTTCATAGCAATATGGATATTACCATTATTTACATTTGAGAGATAACAGAAAGTCATGAGCTGTTATGAATGGGGAGGAAGTATTTCGCAAGCCTTCCCACAAAATTATTGCCATGCGCTAAATGGATATTCTGATACATTGGTTTGTGGTGCAACAGAATAGAACATCACCAGTGTAGTTAAATCGAGTTTCTTGTTATATATTCAACTAGATGTCACTACTTTGTCTGATCGAATATTATCCGCAATTTCGGCTTGTATTACAATAAAATAATCCAATTTCATAACAGCTTCTGTCATTATATCATATTAAGGAAGATGACTGCATCCAGGATGTACAGATTGAATTCAGGAAAACTTCTGTTTTTTCACTTGAGATGGCAAACATCTTGCTGCTATAGATAATAAGATTGTATAGTGATCGTCTCGAATGCTGTGCGTGATGAATTTCCCGTATAACCATACAATGTATTCGTACATGTGTGTTTGAAGGCGTACGTTTTCACCGCCTTCGTCTGACGACAACTGTACCACAACCACTCCTTTTTCCAATTGCTTTGATATAAATTTACTCACGAACGGGTCGCAAGACGGGTTTGAGCTTGAAAAATTGTGTGAGGAGAGAAGATTGTGAGGAGAGAGCGAGGGAAAGCAGAAGGGAAATAATAATAAAATAATAAGAAAGAAGTGGAAAAATGAAGGAGAGATGAAATCAAAAAAATCTGTTCGTAATAAGAGAACTGAACGGCGAATTGCCAGCAATTGTGAAAACTTTTCCAGTGGTCGTGTCATCTCGCAAAGTTTAGGAAATCGAATGGTGAAATTGTCATCTTCTACATTGGTGAGTAAAGTAATAAAAAACCTAAATGGGAAGATGCGTCGGTAGATTGTTGACAGAAAACGGTTATCCTTTTTTCGCAATCCTATTATTTTTCGTTTCTGGTTGAGATAAGAAGTCTTTGGAGAATGCAGTTCTATATGTGCATGTGCTCTATACATCTATGTGTTCTTATCGTCTCCACGTTTCATCTTTGTGTATTTTTATTCTATTTTCCGAATCGCTGACAAAGCGGCGGGTGAGTGGCGTCAGGTTTTTGGAGTAACGTCACCCAGATGCACATATATATAATTTTGTCGGTGATATTACATGTTCATATTACATGTATATATAAAGTAGGCAACCTATACTCCTAGCGATCTGCGTGTCAGTGCATAATATGAATGAGTCTCCCGGGTAGTTTATCGCCGAGCTACTCGATGTTACTCCATATGCGCTCGCGCGCGTTACATAATCGTGCATAATAATTATGACGTCATCAATTAGCGCCATGCACGTTGACATTAATATGGGTGTACGGTTCGCGACAAGGGCGACAGATCCTTGTGGTCAGTTGGAATAAACACATGACATCCTAACCACATATACCTTCAGTCCTCGCCCAAATCATATACGGGGTAGACAAAGTGAAATTAAAAGTTGATATGGAAATAATGTTCATGTTGCAGATAATTGCAACATGAGCAAATATGTGGTACATAGTATATGAGCATTTTGTTATGAGTTTTTTATTATTTTTTCAAGGGTAATATGTGTTTTTTCTCATGCGGTTTAAGATCAAATAGGCGGGTGTTTAATCCAGATGGGCTCGATCATCAAGAGTTGTTTGCGGAAATAGGAGTGGATGCACACGAACTATGCGAGGGAGTTAGAGGATAGGGTAAGTCCGTAGAGAGGATCTTGGGTAATAATTTATAGCGCTTGCCGGTGTGGTATAGCCGCAAGTAAGGTAACAGATTGGCCGTGTCACGGTGTCGGGGCAAGGACGTGGGGATTAGCAGACGCGCCCCCCATTCGTCCGATGATTCAAGCCACTTGGTTGTACATTCTGATGTTTTGTATTTTTTTTTATAATAGTGAGAAGCTGAACGCAAATGGGGATGACTATTCACGATTTATTAGTGATGGGAACCCATGAATATGTATATAATATTAATGAAATACTTGGTGGCAGAATGAGTTTTTAGTGGATTTTTATTTCTTTTGTTTCACTTTCATTCCGTTATACTTGGAGTTTTTTCGTAACAACATGAAATTTTATAGAAATGATTTTTTTTTATTCATCCTTAGGCGGTGAGATTACGAGCAAGGGTGCATTTTATGTTGGATATGTGGTGCTCGACAAAAACTTTTCAAAGTGACAAACTTTTACTACTACTGCAAACGCCACGCCTTTTTTTTTCTACATGTGTGTATGCGTGTATTCATATATATACAGTTTTGAGTATAAAGAAAGGGCAAAAAGTGTGTAGTTCGTTGGAATCTACACGCTAGCACAAGCTGTCGCGACATATTTTTTCGCCTCGTTTGTCGTCATCATTTTCGTGGGATTTTTTTCCATGATACATTTAACAGTGAATTAATGAAGCAGAAGATGTAAAAGGTAATGAGAGGAGAAAAGGAAGAATGAGAAAGCTGAATGAAATAAGTACAGCACTGCTTACAAAGATGAATTAATTTTTATGTCATCATATATCGTCAAGCATTCAACGTTTCATTCAACTGAAAGCACACGAGTATTTCAAAGTCCAGGTAATTTGTCACGTTGTTGATTCCGAAATATAAGGCTCATGAATAATATGTATTGTCGTTTGCATTCATGCGTATTACTTGATATTCTAAGAATTATTCAGCTATGAATGAAATAAATAGAATAAGAGGTATATATATATATATAGAGTTAGCTTGTGATTCGATGAATATCTTCGAGCAACATGTTCTGTCTGCTTCTGGTGGTGACAGGCTGAACCCTCCTATCCTTACGGCTATTCTATAAAGTTTTTGCTGTATAACTTCCTAATTCAACATGGATCCCGCCACAAGCGCTCCGAATCAATTTTTCATCCAGCCCACGCATCGCCATTAGAGAGAGAGACATTCATCCATGGTGGCCATGTTCCAAAAAATCACTCGTTTGTGATGTCGAAATGACGGAAGTGGGTAGGGGAAATTGCTTGATATTAGTTGTCTATTCGGGATAATTTCATGTTTGGATGATAGAGAGAGGGAAAATATAAGACAACCAAAGGAGGAAAAAGGAAATGGAAGGTCGGAAGAAACAGAATAGATAAAAAAAAATAAAAAAGAGATGATATAACATGTAAATGGTCAACGCAACGAGAGAAAACGTGGGCCTTGTAAGCCGCAGCAAATAAGGGAAGACGTGTGTGCTGACTGAAGGTAGATCTGAAGGGATAGAGTGACAAGGGATGCAGAATCGTGAGGGCATTGGTAGAATGTAATAGTTGGTCTTTACATGTATATGTATATATATGTAAATGGCAGTTGGTAGAGTGCGGCTCAGTAATGAGACTGGTGTTTCGTTTCAGAGTTCTTCAGTATTAATTTGGTTTCGCCACGAGAATAGAGGAATAAGAGACGTTATCCGTACAATATTATGTTTGCATTTTTCTTCTGAATTTTTCATTCTACGCCTGCCGAATATAATATCGATTTGAATTCATCACAGAATGCGAAAGCGAATCTTATCCACAAATTAATCGTGGCAGGAGCGTGATTGGAACGTTCAGAGATTGCAATTGAAACACAATGTGACACTGATATAGGAGGGATACCCCGGGAGTAATCATTATTTTCATATTTGTAGCGATTTGTTTTTAGCAGTCTCGTTACACGTGATTGTCTGCGGCTTGTTAACGTTCTCTTCGTATATTAGCAGACCAACTTTCGGTCAATGAGAATTGACCACGCGTGGCACAATATCAGTGAGTAGTGAAAATTCATAATAATAGAAATGAAATATAATTTCGGTGCGACATTGCGAACACTCTCATCCCGTTCGAATATAATATTCCGATAATTAGTGAACGAAACACAGGGGTAGGGAGGTCAGAAAATGTGTTAGAGGGTATCGCACTTTTGTTACGTGCCTGGAGACATTTGTCATACCGGCAAATCATATACAGGTATACGCTTGTGAAATTAATTATGGTGTGGCGTATGTGCCTTGTTGTGCATAATCTTGTCCAATTATGATTGCGAATCACGCAACTTATTTGTATTATATATATACCGCAAGACAATGCTCACAGCGAAAATAATATTGTGACTCGATCGCTTGAACGGTTTTGTGTCTGTTTAATCTTTCGGGTAAACTGTAGTTCAATTAAATAGGTCCAGCCCAGGGCTTCTTTCGCGCAGAATAGAAGCACTTCACTTTAAAATAAATTCTTGCATAAAATCGAACAGTACAGATTGAAGAGTGAAAAGTTGGAGAATCACCAGAATGAGTGCGAGTGTCGATAGTCGATAGCCAAAACAAGTTCATCACATGAGAGCTCATAATCTCACAAAGTTTGCTTCAGTGAACCGACAAGGGAGCCAAAGATGTCAAGGAGAATGAGAGAGCGAAAGGAAAGCAAGTGAAACACAAGTTGAGATAGGAAGGAAGATGCGGAAGGAGGAAAGGGGATAGATTTACGTTAACGTTGGCCACTGTGTAGGTGGAGTTTGGCATGTGGCTCAGCGGTCGCGTTCGCGGTTGTTGGCTAAGCCAACCCCATATACGCGTGCCCTACTCTTGGTCTCACAATACAGTGTTGCTCGTGCGTACATGCATACATCGCTTGTTCCATTCCATCAGCAATCCTTCGGTCGACTTTGCTGGGTAACATTTTCCGTAGGTTTTCGTCTACAGAATAATGAACGCACTTCCTATTTGGGGTAATGCTCCGCAGAATTTTCATCTGGATACTTTAACCGTAGATCAGTAATTGTATTCGAAAATTCATAATGAAAACACGGAACAAAAAGGAATCATTCAATTCTGTTCGAAACTTTCATGCAAATTCAACAACTATAGAATCGATAAATTATTTCATGGCACTAATCGTTGGGTCACCATCGGTTTCGGATAAATGGCTGCCCGTTCTCCATTTATACTCATTCATATTAATCCATATCGTTCTGCATAATTCCAAATATATATGTGACATATAATTGGCATACATACAACCATGTAGAGTTCTGAAATATGGACAGGTAGGAGAATGATAAGTGTTTTTCAGATTCGAATGAGACCTCTTTGGTTGGCATCAAAATTGTTTTAATCATTAAACTAAATGCGAAATATTATATTTCGAATAACATTATGTTTTTCGTTCTCATTTCGAACAATAAAATAACTGTAAATCAACCTTTTTTTTTATTAATCCCCATATAGTTTTATAGCGAATATACTGCATATCGATTAGTAGATATTATATTACTTTCTTAATTCATTGTTTTTATGTGCAGTATATTTCATTTTTTTCACGATTCCACCTACGCGCACTTAAATTTTTTTATCTGGTTCGTGAATGGCCTAGAAATGAGGGATGGAAATAGGCGGAGGAGCCAGAATACATAATAGTGTAAGAGAGAAACGAAATACAGGAATGGAGACAAAGGATTATATCGGGATAATCTGCCTAGCCACGATACCTATAGCATATATTTATATAAATATACGAGTTGGTTATATGCGAATGTCTTCCCAATATCTATGTCGGATATTCATACATATTGAGATATTCTGTAAATATAAACTGTACAGCTAGTATGTCTATTCAGGTGTGTATTTACGCTGGGTTATATTTGTGCATTTGCAGTTTGTGGCGGTTGAGTATTCCTATGTTGAGGCCCTTGGGCTGAATGTGCATTTACCATGCATTTTCTATTTGTCTGTGGACACATATAGCAGTCCACATTGTAAGGATTGGTTTATCTTCATCTCAAATGATTCACGTTATTGTCGTTTTAAAATAATGTATATTGGTTACCACGTTATATTTTTCATGATAGTTTCCAATTTTGGATTGAAGTCTGCACACTGATGGTTCCAGTCTAAAGGGCATACATCATCGGATAACATTTTACATGGAAATTTTCATCATGGATTAAATGCATTGAGGTGTGCCCTATACGATGTAGTGGATACATATGAGAAAAGGTGGATTGGGTGAACGGGAGACTTACATAGCCAAGACGTAGGTACGAACGATGAGGTGAGGGGCGAACTTCAAATGCCCCTGGGAAATGATGCGCAGTGCATAACGTAGTCACACATAAGTGAAATCCCAGTGGATTATTGCCATGTTTCATGTGAGGATGTCGATGTTTGGGAATGCATGTGCGGCATTTGTAATTGTTTTTCACTGCGATGCTCAATAAATATCTCTCTTAATGTCATATTAGTCAGGATAAAACTTGTCGTGTTATAGTCAAAATTCATAAGTAGTGCTGGACTGTGTACTACAAGATCGAGGGGAATAGTGAAGTGACACGAGCGTTCATTCTGTTTTGTCCTCTTTCAACTTATGTATATATATATATATATTGGTAGGATGTACATGCGGTGCCTACTTTGGCTTGCCAGGGCAAGAAACAAAAGCCTCCCTCAGCAGGGATGGTGAGATAAAATGGAATTGTACGTATAAATATACATACACAACCATCTCACGAGCCATTCTGTATCGGATTACCACGATTCCAAACTACCAAACCAATTCTTTCGCCGTCTACCATTCCCGTCTGTACTCTTTTTCGCCTTTACATCTACACTTTATCACTCTCTCATTTTCCTCTAGCAAGAAAATCCAGGCATGTCAGTCCCAATTCCCTGCTAATGTTTTATTTATTGATGTATGTACTCTCATCCTCTCATTCGTTGTCAATAATTTTTTCTGTCTACCCATTTCATTATTAGTAATGATTATTGTTTTTGCCCTCCCATGTTTCCTTCTTCTGTACAATTGGTGGCGATTCGTCCAATTACAAGTCTATATATTTGTAGGTAATATGGTCACAGACGACTGTCCAAAAAATACATGGAAAGACTTTGTTCGTCGCATTAATTGAAGCTCGTTAGTATTTAACGATAGTGGCTCGGGTTTGAGTCTATTCAGCGTCGAGAGTACGTGATTGTCAATTGAACTGTAACGCCCGCACATCTACATGTATCTATATATATATCTATGTGAATGCACTGATACATAAACGTAAGGTATTCGCTATTCACTCATGCCTTTCTCTGAATAACGTGATTTTATACATTCCATCTTCACAATGTGCTACAGTCACTAGAAAAATTACGATGTAAAAAAAAAAAGAAAGAATAAACGAGTTCTGAGAGGTTTATTATACCCCATCCCTAATTGTATATAGGTATAGGTACACATCTACCGCGGATTTAGTGATGTGCAAACCTCTGAACGCTTCGTGTATAATCGGAATATACTGTGAACAAAGGATCGCCCATATATACATATATATGCAAGTACTAATTAATTATCGAGTTATCGTACAGCTACTAAACCTTTGGGGGAGATATAGGTTAACCAGCCCAAGTTCAACGTTTGGGCAAACCACTCGGTCCCTTCAATCACGTACACACTGTACGACCACTGTGGGTTAGGTAACTATATGTACTTGGGTTCGTGTGTATATGTGTAAAAGTAGATATAGTGTATGAAATTGTCGATTCGAAATGAGGGGAGATTCAATTGGATGACGTGGCTTGATTGGCACCTCCACTATCGATTCTCAGTAGATATATTGCGTTCATAACTGTATTTACATATATATAAGCATGGGCCAACAAATTCTATTGAATGCTGATACTGTAATATGAAATCCTGTATAGTTTTTTTTAGTCGTCCCGGAATTGCAGATAAAAGCATTTTTAAACTCGAATTGAAGCACTGAATGAATTCAAACTCATGTTTAAAAATCATCATGTAATGACAATTGGAATGTATACATCAGTATAGATATCAAGGATTAGTTGAATATATTTGCTCCATCAAACATACGCTCGACTCATTCGCATACTTGTCATTGACAACGTGTATGGAGTAATGGAAATGGTTGTCGGTTGGATATATCGATATACAATCTAGAATATTAAATATTTATATTTTCGTGTGTTGGCAGGTATTATATAACAACCATACACTACCATCTCAATGAATATATAACCGTGATGAAAATGCACATAATAAAATCATATATATTTATATGGAAATTAATAATTGATGTATGTTCGCGTTCATCATGAACAAGAACCAAGAATATATTGGCATATGTCTGTATGCACATATAATATTCAGAGGGAGTAGGTACAGTTACCTAGTAAACATGAAGCATTTCCAAGCGATTCCCCATTGAAGATTTGTCGGATGAAGGGATACTGCTTTGAATTATCGCGTTGAATATATTCAGTATATACGATCAGACATAACCGGAGTGAGATGAAACGCTATGTAGTATAATTGCTGTGAATTGGGCAACTGTGCTCCACACATTATAACATGTAGGACAATGCAAATTTCGAAACTTGCATGTGTTTTAGATATTATCTCACTTCCTATTGTCTACTACCAGCTCAATGCAAATTCACATGCAGCTTGTAATAATATGTATAAATATTATTATATTTCATATTTGCGCTCTGTTGTTTCATTAAACAATGTTGGACTGTAATATCTTCATGAATATGTAGGAGTAAAAAGCAGATTATTTGAAGCAAGAAGCACCGTGTATAATGAATTTTGCGACCAAGTGTGGATTTGTATGATAGTTGACTGGACGATTGACAGTAAACTCAACACTTTCGAATATGCGAGTGTGTGAACCAGGGCTTGGTGGCTCCATGGGCATGACTGTCATCGGCCAACTGATGTTATGCATGCACAAGCGCTTTACCAGGAGCACTTTACTAAATTTTCCATGAATATACTATGAATTTTATCTGTCGAAATGGGGGTTGATGAATATCCACCACAATGTGATAGACAAATTGAATGCGAATACAATTGAGAGGAGAGTGTTACCAAGTACGAATTGTTATGATACCTTAATACAGATAGGCAGTAGTTATAGACACATCAATAAACATCAAAATATGAGGATAATATTTATGGCCATTCAAATGCATATTTCAATTTGGAGGGATGAAAAAACGTTCTTCGGGTTTTCCGGATTCGATATTGTATGTGTTCGGTTGTGAACAGAGGAAGAAGAATCATTAAGATTGTATAAATAAAAAAACATGCGGACGAATGAATGTTACGAAAATATTGTTTGTAATCCCTCCGGGAGATGAGGGGACGTGATAATAGTGGATGACTTTTTATTCTCACCTGCGTGAGTTTCTATTAAACAACACATTCGATCCCAATAAATTTATTCAAGCAGTTTTTATGTTTGCTTCATTTCAGTTATGTTATTAGATAGTTTATTTGAATTCTCATCGCTTTTTGGTTATGAATTGGTACGACTAGTGCTGATGAGTGAACGGTGGTGAGTGTGTACCATCGCTAAATCCATTATGAATACATGTCTGGTGAGTACGTTACGCGGAAAACCGGGAAACTGAGCATTACGAGCTAGCGAGTACTCAAACAATAGTGCATCACGCTCTACCAAATGCATATACATTTATACTGTTGTCGATACTATTGTATATATGTACAATGCACACCTATATCGAGATGGGCGAGGCGATTTATATAAAGAGAAATCTTCAGCTTCGCATATATATGGATCCGCATGTACATATTATATGTTTATACGTACATATAACTTGTATATAATATGCGCATGCTTGACTCGATGATGCCTGATTACATCGAGCAACCATTGGTCACTCCCTGCCTGACCGCTTGGCTTTGTTTTATCGGCGGTTGCGTGTGTAGATTGGTTTGCGACGGAATGACGAGATAGGGGTGGCAGGGGGTGACAAACTACGAGGATCACGATGCGGTCTCACCCATCATCAATATTACATTGCAACCTTTGGTGACACAAGCCTCAGCTATTATTATACTCTGTGGATTTTATTGTTTCCAATGAGACTTCGATATGATTGATATATAGTAATTAATTTATATTCATGATCGGGAAATATCATTGCGGCATCGAAACGAGAACTGAGGAAAAACGGAATTGTGAGCGGAGGAAACAATTCTTTCCATTCGAACTTGATGACAAAGTATTAGGAAAAGAAGTAATTTTTATTCCTAACTTCACACCATAACATTTTACTCGCTTGAGTATTGATCTTCGTTGGTGAAACAACTTGCATTGTTGAATATTGAATAAGCGCGCAGTCATCATACTTTTATTAATATCGATGATGCCTTTTATATTGTCCTGTCACTTTTTTTATAAAGGTATACGGCAATATCCCATCTTCTTTCCAAGTTTATGCTGGAGCGCTGCCGACAACTATCAGAATGGATAGAAACCTTGAATGAATTAATTAATTCATGAATGAATAAAAACAAGGAATAAAATATTGAATTGAAGCATATTAGTGTATTTGTATAATATTTTAGCAGTACATCAGCTATATAATGATAGTTTGGAGAGTGGAGAAAAAAAAAGACTGAAAATATACAGACAAAGAGTCGTACTTCTCAGCCAAAGTAATCCATACTCTTTGTTTACCTCGCTCGAACAAACTTATGTGCTGTGAACCGTTAAGTCGTTAAGCACCCTACAACGCTTGAGGTCTTTGACCCGCGGCAGGGCCGCGGAGCGAATTCTTTCATACCTTCTATTCCTTTTTTCCCTTTCACGCTCTTCTTTTAAGGTACATATGTATATACTGTATACGTACATATGTATATACGTCGTTGTCATTTCGTTTTTTTTTGTAAGCTAGATTTGTAGATTCAAGCGGAAATGGCGCCCTCTATCCGTCCGAAACGTGTAACGGCGCCTCTAGTTGGGTGGAGACTTTTTCAATACGCTATAAATTCCAGCGTTAAAAAGTACAGTACATTATCTATTGTCCAATCTTTATTTGATCCGCAACATTTTTATTTTCTAGTGTCCATCTATCGGTTTCATCATTTTTCTAACAGTCATGTTCATCGCTTGTCTCCCTCATCATTACAACCGCAGGGACTTTTTAGACATACAAACTGCTAATCCTCGTTGAACAATCGTAATTCTTCCACTTCTTCCTTTTTCTGTCTCTGGCTCTAATAAAATAGCACTTGACCGCTTTCGCCGTTCTCTTGTTCTCTGGTTTACAATGACTTTATAGAATTCTCTTTACGGAAGAGAAGTCATTTATTTTATTCAAATGCCATCCCAAAAGCACATTGTGTCTATTGGCCCATATTTTTATTAGTCCAATCAATATAATTTATATTAACTAATTTACTCGTTCGAGTATTCATCATTACCTTGCGGCGGTTTCAAGGCGGGAAAAAGAAGCGTAATAATCAGTCGGACAGATGAAGTGAAACGGGTTTTATTACGGCCAGCCCGTTTTGAGAAGGGTCATAGTGTTTGGGCGAGCTAAGGTCAACCAGAACAGACATTGTATGATCACAGAAGGGAGTCCGGATATCAAGGGAATTAAATATACATTTGTCTTGAAATGTAATTTCTTCTGTAACTTAATTGCCACATACATTATGTCAAACTTTTTATTGCTATTTATGAGAAAAGAACGTGAGATATCAATGAGGATGATGTTATCATTTGTGTTATAAAGGAGGGTACGGGGAAGAAGTTGAATCGATAAGAAACATTCGGTATTCCATTATGATGAATAACTATCGTATACATAGTGTGAAGCTTCACTACGTAGACATTTCATAATTGAAACCTAATTAAAGCTGCTGGCCTATTTTCATGGCACATCATTCACCACAATAGATCAGCCCTGTATGTATCTATCTTTTTTGTTCAATACTTATAATATTCACTCCATTGTAATAGAGTATTCTTCCTTCTTTTGTGGTACTAATGAATTGGTGGTTCATTAACTCATTCATTGTCGAGAGTAGTTATCATATGTATACAGCTAATCAAGACACGCATCCATATATAAGACACGAATTTTTTTTTCATTTTTGTTTTATCTCATCAATACAAATATCTTTATGCACAGTCACGCACGTATATATATATATTCCATCCTAATAGTTGGTAAACAGTGGCCACCTTTACAAAACGAATTAAAGAAATG